>JARHVA010002324.1:450000-505000 GCA_037957365.1 Torreya grandis
ATTTATACATTCAAATATATGATCCATTCCCTTTTGATATTTATTATGATCAAACTTAATTTTTTCACTCCTCTATGTCCTATAATGTTTTATCTTATTGATTCATGTGTGTCAAAAGTTTCATTAGCTACCTCTTTGCCTTTTGTGATCCAAATTTATTTTAATATTATAACCTTGATATAATTTCAAAAATTTATATATAGAGGCATGAAACCATACATGAATATAATATATCTTGATATTCCCATTAAAACATGTATAAGAGTTATACTTCATGTGTACACTTATCCATACTCCCTTTGCATTCTACTTCCTATTTTACATATCATTATAAACTTATAGACTTGATCCAAAGGTGACCCCTACACTAATGTTCCATTAATTTCATATACGTACACATGTAGCTAACCATATCAAAAAAATTGGTTCAACATAAGCTCTTATAGTCCACATTCAACTCCATCCTTATCTCTTTTATCTTATCCTAGTTTTATATCTATGGAATTTTAACATTGTTGTCAATAACGGTCTTTAGTATAATAAACACCCATTATATTTTCAAAAGATTAAAATTTGTAAAAGATAATCTACATCTATCACTTATATTTATTTATTTCAAGACTCAATTTTTCAATCTCCTTAGACCTCTCTTATAGATTCCTTTTCATATAAATGGCTTACAATAATATCAATTCCTATGTTGGGTCATTTGCACAATCTATTACAACCACCTTGGATACAAGTTTTATTCTTTCCTTTTGGGATTGAGCATAATTATAATTGTTAAACCCACCCCCTCATTTTCATTATGTTTACCATTAGACCTACATCACTCATCATGTTTTTAATTTTCTTTAGGACCCTTTTTTCATCATGTTGGGAAATACACATCATCCATTGTCCTTTGATATGTTTTCCAATTGGGTGATATTATAATATAATTATAATAAGTCCTTAATTTTTTGGTCTTCATGATAGTGTCCAAATTTAGGGAACTTATGATAATCCCTTTTATAAAATTCATGGGATTCACACTTGAAACATGTCCTTAATTAGAAACAACCTTACCCTCATCCACCTCCTTGGCATCCTTATGATATTTCTCCTCCATATCCTATGATCCATGGATTTTGGGTCATCATGGTATATTTTATCCCATACTTATCAATGTTTTAAATATCATATATTCCAAATGAAAAATAATATCATGCATAGTTATCTTGTATTCCTTACATTAGTATGTGTTAAGGTGTGGAGCCTAAAAGCTTCACAAAGGAGTGCATTTTAACAGTTGTAGGTTTACACAGTCACCGACATCGGTCAGGAGTGACTGACGTCGGTCAGGAGTAGTTGAAGAGATGTCGGTGTTGGTAGGGATCGGCCGACGTTGGTCACAAGCAAGCAGGCAGAAACCGACGTCAGTTACCTATGCATCCAGAGAGCTATTTCTGAGGACAGAACCGAGTGTTTGCATGATGAGATTAAGTTTTAGTCTTAAGTCCACATCTCTATTATTAGTAAGACTATTTTTAGAGCCCTTGTTCAAGAGGCTTAACTGTTGGTTGTAAGTGCATGCTCAAGTTTCCTAATTCTATATGTAGGAAAGATCTTCTTAGCTTATTGTAGTAGTTCATTGTATGTGAATGTCGAAGAACAGTACATAATTGTATAGGTGAATCATTCCAGGTTGTTGGAGTTGATTATACTTGAGAGAGAGAGCTCTTGAGGGAAAGAGATCTAGAGAGAGATCTGTACATCTGAGAGAGGTGTGGAAGAAAGAAGTTTCTTCAATTGTATTCCTTTTGTAAAGAGTTTAATACAAGTTTTTAGGGTGGTTTCTTGTATCTCTTATTCTTTGCTATTTATCATTCTAGTTACTTATCTATCTAATTTAATTCCATAGTTTATTGCTTTCATAAGTGTAATCATATTGTTGGTTGATCCCCAATAAGTGGTATCAGAGCTTAGTTGTAGGTTTAGAGCTTGATATCCATAAGTGGTATCAGAGCTCAAGTTCACTAACAGGTGGTTCAGATCTGTGTAGTGTGTATTGATTATAGGTTGATCACAGGGGTTTCTATAGGGATTTCTGTTTGAGTGGGAGAAGTAATGGTAGAAGAAAGTAAACTGAGAATGGAGAAGTTTAATGGCAAAAATTATCAACATTGGAGAATGCAGATAGAGGACTATCTATATCAAAAATATCTATACTTACCGTTAGGTGGGATTGCAAAGAAGCCCACAGACATGGATGATGAAGAATGGGAAGTTCTTGATAGAAAGGCTCTGGGGTCTATAAGACTGAGTCTAGCATCTACTGTGATATCTAATTTATCACAGGCAAAGTCTATGGTAGAGTTAATGACTACTTTAGAAAATTTGTATGAAAAACCCTCAGCTTCTAATAAGGTATATCTTATGAAGCAGTTATTTAATTTGCATATGCAGGAAGGTGGATCTGTATCTAATCACTTGAATGATTTCCATGGAATTGTAAATCAATTAAGTTCAGTCAATATTGTGTTTGATGATGAAATAAAAGCTCTTTTAATATTATGTTCTTTGCCTGAAAGCTGGCATAGCTTGGTAATGGCAGTTTCTAATACTGCATCTGCCTCAAATATTTTAAAAGTAGAGGATGTTGTTAGTGTTATCTTGAATGAGGAAATTCAAAAGAAAAGCATAGAGGAAACATCAGGGAACGCTTTAAGTTTTGAGATCAGGGGAAGGCAAAAAAATAATAGCAAGAGGAGATCAAGATCTAAGTCTAAGGTGAGAGGTAGATCCAAATCCAGAAATGGCAGGAGGCCACAATGCTAGAATTGTGGAAAGATGGGGCACATAAGCAAAGATTGCTGGTCAAAGCCTAAGGAGGATAATCGGCATGAAGGAAAGGAAGAAGCAAAGGTTGTAGGTATTGCAAAAGATGCTTTAATATTCTCTTTGCATAATAATATAGAATCTTGGGTTTTAGATTTTGGTGCATCTTTTCATGCTACCCCTAATAGAGAATATTTTAGTGACTATATCCATGGAGATTTTGGAATAGTGTATCTAGGGGATGATGAGCCTTGTAAAATTATTAGCAAAGGTAAAGTGCAGTTGAAAATGCAGAATGGCAACACATGGGTGTTGAGAGATGTTATGCATGTTCCTAGCTTGAAGAGAAATTTGATTTCTGTAGGAAAGTTAAGGGATGAGGGTTGTACAGTAACTCTCATAGCTGAATCTTAGAAGGTGACCAAGGGTGCACTTATTATGGCCAGAGGTAAGAGAGTAGGTACTCTTTATTTATGTAATTGTGTTACTAACAATTCTCCTTCTGTATTATCTACTTCAGATGTGGATGCTAAACTGTGGCACTCAAAGCTTGGCCACATGAGTGAGAAGGGGATGCCAATTCTTAAGTCTAAAGGTAAGCTTTCAGATTTGAAAAACATAGATCTGGAATTTTGTGAGCATTGTGTGTCTGGAAAATAGAAGAAGGTGAGTTTTCTCAAGACTGGGTCAACAAAGAAGAAGCATAAGTTGCAGCTTGTTCACACAGACATGTGGGGACCGGCTCAGGTAGCTTCTATTGGAGGATCACAGTACTATGTTATGTTCATAGATGATGCTACAAGAAAGGTATGGATCTATTGTATTAAGAAGAAATCTGATGTATTTGAGACTTTTAAGATTTGGAAAGCTATGGTTGAGAATGAAACAGGCAGAAGATTGAAGTGCCTGAGATCTGACAATGGTGGTGAGTTCTACAGCTATAAGTTCAGAGATTATTATTATATGCATGGAATCCACAAGAAAAGGATGGTTCCAAGGACACCTTAGTAGAATGGAATTGCTGAAAGGATGAACATAATAATAATGGAGCATACAAGGTGTATGAGATTGCATGCTGGTTTGCCCTTAGAGTTTTGGGTAGAAGCTGTTAAAACTATAGTGTACTTGATTAACAGAGGACCTTTTACAGCGTTGGATGGTGGAATTCCAGAAGAGGCATGGATAGGTAAAAAGGTAGATCTCTCATATCTCAAAGTTTTTGGTTGTGAAGCCTTTGTGCATGTTGATAAGGAAAATAGAAAGAAGCTGGATGCTAAGTCTATGAGGTGCACATTTATTGGCTATAGCTCAGATGATTTTGGTTTCAAATTTTGGAATCTAAGAACTAACAAGGTAATTAGGAGCCATGATGTTGTTTTTAATGAAAAAGTGATGTATAGTGATCAGCTGAAGAAGCTGAATCAATCTGGGCAGAGCAATGGAGAATTAGATGAGGTGACGGTCCAAAATGAGCTCACGGGAAAAAGAAATAATCACTCGCAGGAAAACACAGAGACCAACATCGGTAGGGAAGGAACTGACGTCGACAGAATAGAAACCAATGTCGGTCATACAGAGATCAACGTCGGTAGGACAAGCACTGGCGTCGGTCCAAAAGAATCGACGCCAGCCAGTAACAGGTCTGGAGATGACCAAGGTTGGTCACTATCAGAGAATTTGGGAAGACAACATGTTTTGAACGAGTCTCAGACACCCATCAGGAGGTCAAAAAGGGTAAGTAAGCCTCCAATTAGATATTCTCCTTCATTATTCTATTTATTGCTAACTGATGGTGGAGAACCAGAGAGTTTTGAAGAAGCATTATAGGTGGAGTCCAAGAGTCAGTGGGAGCGTGGCATGGTTGAGGAAATGGAGTCCTTAAAAGAGAACCAAACATGGGATTTGGTTGAGTTGCCAGCTGGTAAGAGGACACTGAAGAACAGATGAACCTACAGGTTGAAGGAAGGTGAGAATGGACAGATGAGATATAAGGCCAGGTTGGTAGTGAAAGGATTTGCACAAAAGCCAGGTATTGATTTTGGTGAGATTTTTTCTCCTGTTGTTAAAATGACTTCTATACGGGTTGTATTGTCTTTGGTTCCTATTGAGGATTTGCATCTTGAGCAGCTAGATGTTAAGACAACATTTCTTCATGGAGATTTGGATGAGGAAATATACATGGAACAACTGAAAGGATTTGAGGTCAAAGGTAAGGAGAAGTTAGTGTGCAGATTGAAGAAAAGCTTGTATGGCCTTAAACAAGCTCCTAGACAGTGGTATTTGGAATTTGATAGGTTTATGACTGAGCATGGCTACAGTAGGTGTCAATCTGACCATTGTGTGTATTTTAAGAGATTGGATAATGGTAGATATATTATTCTATTGTTGTATGTAGATGATATGTTGGTTACAGGATCACACATGTAGGATGTCTCTGAGCTTAAGGTGAAATTAGCTCAAACATTTGCCATGAAGTATTTGGGAACAGTAAAGAAAATCCTTGGCATGAGAATTAAGAGAGATAGGAAAAATCACAGGTTGATTTTGTCTCAAGAGGATTATGTGAACAAGGTGTTGAAACAGTTCAATATGCAGGATGCAAAACCGGTAAGCACACCTTTGGCTGGACATTTTAAGTTGAGTAAAGAATAGTGTCCTAATTCACATGATGAGGTAGAGTACATGAGTAAAGTTCCATATTCTTCCGTAGTAGGGAGTTTAATGTATGTAATGGTGTGTACTAGACTGGATATTTCCCAAGCAGTGGGAGTTGTAAGTAAGTATATGGCCAATCTAGGAAAGGAACACTGGAAAGTAGTTCAGTGGATCCTTAGATATCTGAGAGGAACCAATAGTAGGCATTTGTGCTACAGAGGTTTAGATACTTCTCTACATGGTTATGTAGATTCAGATATGGCAGGTGATTTGGATGGCAGAAGGAGCACCACAGGATATGTTTTCACTGTTGGTGGAATGGCGGTTAGCTAGATATCAAAGTTGCAGAAGGTTGTTGCCTTGTCAACTACAGAAGCAGAGTATATTTCAGCCACAGAAGCTAGCAAAGAGATGATATGGATGACACGGTTCATGGAAGAGCTTGGAAAGGAGCAAGAGAGTTGCAGACTATACAGTGATAGTCAGAGTGCCATTCATTTGGCTAAGAATTCAGCCTTTCATTCAAGAACAAAGCATATACAACTTAGGTACCACCTCATAAGACAGGTATTGGAGGATGGTGAGTTGAAGCTGGAGAAGATCCATAAAGATAGGAATCTTGATGATATGTTAACCAAGCCGGTTACAAAGGAGAAGTTGAATCTTCATTCAACTTTTGTTGGTCTTCATGATTGAGTTGAAGATGGAGGAGCTAGAAGATGTTGTTGTACAGGTACTGGTGTAGCTGTTTATCTCCAAGTGGGAGATTGTTAAGGTGTGGAGCCTAAAAGCTTCACAAAGGAGCACATTTTAATAGTTGCAAGTTTACACAGTCACTGGCATCGGTCAGGAGCGACCAACGTCGGTCAGAGCAGTTGAAGAGACGTCGGCATCGGCAGGGATCGGCCGACGTCGGTCATAGGCAAGCAGGCAGGAACCAGTGTCTGTTACCTGTGCATCCAGAGAGCTATTTCCAAGGATAAAACCGAGTGTTTGCATGATGAGATTAAGTTGTAGTCTTAAGTCCGCATCTCTATTATTAGTAAGACTATTTTTAGAGCCCTTGTTCAAGAGGCTTAACTATTGGTTGTAAGTGCATGCTCAAGTTTCCTAATTCTATATGTAGGAAAGATCTTCTTAGCTTATTGTAGTAGTTCATTGTATGTGAATGTCGAAGAACAGTACATAATTTTATAGGTGAATCATTCCAGGTTGTTGGAGTTGATTATACTTGAGAGAGAGAGCTCTTGAGGGAAAGAGATCTAGAGAGAGATCTGTACATCTGAGAGAGGCGTGGAAGAAAGAAGTTTCTTCAATTGTATTCCTTCTGTAAAGAGTTTAATACAAGTTTTCAGGGTGGTTTCTTGTATCTCTTGTTCTTTGCTATTTATCATTCTAGTTACTTATCTATCTGATTTAATTCCACAGTTTATTGCTTTCATAAGTGTAATCATATTGTTGGTTGATCCCCAATAGTATGATGCCTATAATTTAATATCCCTCTAAACAATTTCAGACCTATTTATCTCATGGTATCTTTGGAAATATTATAAAGATGATATTTTTTAACTATGATTCACTATTTAAATACTAATAATTATTCTAATCCACCTCATAGTTCATGTAACATAACATGCTAAATGTGTCATAAGAAATATCTATTATTAGATTTTGTAGTTGTATTACTATGTTTGAGATCTATGCTTTTATGAAATCATTGATTCCAATATTAAAACCTCCAAAAAAATATGTTAGCAAATCTTGATAAAAAAATACATAAACCCACCCCGAAACCATTACACATTCTACAAAGGATTGATTTAATAATTTTTTTATAGAGAATGGTTTTAACTGTCATATTACATGTATGTGATTTCTCAAATACATTTTTTTTATCTCCTTCATGAAAAATATAGTATATTACTTAAAATAAAGTAGGAATTCCTCTTTGAGTAAATAATAATCAACCACCATTTTTGGGTATTCAAATTTATCGTACCATGTTTGTGCATGATGTGGATACAAAAATATGATTTTATGTATTATCTCAATATTTTACACTTGGAAAATACCTATCATGGTTATACCTTTCAGATATAGACTTGACCGATCTTAAAAGGCTCACATTCACTATCTCTTTATTCCTAATTTATTATCTCTTAGTCCAACCATTACTATTCTAATGACCATACCTTATATACTATGCAAAAATATATAAACTTGATTATTATCCTTGACTTATAATTTTTTACATGGGGCTATTTTATAGCTTCCTAGACACTTGTGATCTAGATAGACACTTGATTTATTGCAAGTGTCCACTTTTCATACAAGTGTCTAGTGCATAGAGTTAATCTAATTTTCAAAAGAAACATATCCTAAGGTTTATCAAAGTGATTTAATGGAAGATATTTATAAAAGGGTTTGGTATACACACAAGATAAAGCTTATTTTATTCCTCACCTAAAAACATTTAGAACTCACAAGACAACATACCATGAAGCAATCAATCAAACATTAAAACAAAAAACCTACCATATTCATGTATTAGTCATCGGATCAATATTTCCACATGCCTAAATCATTTCAAGAGTAGTTCATTATCCATATTTTCTAGTCTAAAAGTTAGGTTATTGCATGTATTTTTTTCACATATTTCATCCTTGTACACACACAAGCCAACACATAATGGTGAACTACATATGTCTATAAAAATCTTCATAGTATTGGTTATATAGGTATCAACCATTGATAGAATTTTCCTTAGGGTAAACTTACACCATGATCCCGCTAACCCATATTTCCCATAATCACTCAAAGTGTGAATAGTTAGGGTTTGATCATTTGACAAAGATTAATATCCTATGTTCATGATTTTAATAGATCATAATAAAAGGCAACAAAAAACTTTGAAGGCTCAGGTTGGTAACATCTAGTCCAGTTAGTAACTATATAGGACACCTATGTAAAATTCAAACACCAACATCAATGCAATTGTCTAAATCCCATGTAGGAATATGAGGCCATAAAAATAATATTATTATAATATGATGATTATTATAGGATAATATTCCAATCTACTTGCATCATCTTCTGGATCAAACCTGCATCCACACTATAAAATAGTTAAGTATAATTTGTTTCTAATTCATTACAATATCTATCAATAACTGTAATTTACTATTTTTATCAATATTAGTTGTATAAATTCATAATATTATTTGTATACATTTTATATTAATTAACCTACTCATTAGATTAGTTCACCATATTTATGTACAAGATAATCTAACCCCATCAACCCTAGATAACCCTGTTTATCTAAATTTAAGGTTAAACATTTAGTGAACCTAACCTTTGGCATCCAAACCCTATATTGACTTAGATTTTTTTGTGCACCCATAATTTTCATGGTGTGACATTTTGATTCAATGTTTAATGATGATGTATTGATATCCTGATGTATGCTCAAAACATATTCTCTCTAATACCCTCCCAATTTTACCTCCCTTTTTATCTCCAAGCCCCCTTTTACTCTCTTTTTTTGGTCTATATAGTTTTTATTATCTTAATTTTAAAAACTTGATATTCATGGTAGACTTGATAGTATTCATGACAAGACCACTATTCTTACTTACAAAATAAATACCTAGGTCTCAAAACCATTGTGACAGTTCCATAAACTATCATGGTAGTTCCATTTCCAAATGGTAGTTATATATAAATGTGTGGTGGTTTTTTAATTTTTTTTGGTGGTTTCTTCATGAAAAATTGTGGTTACACAACCTCCCCATGGAAATAATGATGGTTATACCACTATTTGTTTCCCTTCCAAATTTAGCTTTTAGGACTCAAATTTTGATGCATTTTATATGCTTACTATCATGTTTATTGATATTTCCACTTTGTGTTTGACTCTATGCTATAATAGTTCACTCCCTCTTCTATTTTCAACCATGTTGATTATTTAATTAGTTCTACTTCTATTTTAACTCAATTAAAAGTATTCATCTAACCTTTATTACTCTTCTACAAGTAAGTTATATTTGGATTGATTTTTGGATCCAAAAATTTCAATTAGAGAATAGAGTTTTGATGTTTATACATCCTCAACCTGATTACCATTGTTTTGGATATCTACCACTATTATTTTCATGAATGACTACACCATCACAAGTAAGGAAATGTCATTAATTATGTAACCTAGTGTTTGAAAATAGTACACTCATCCATTCATAAATCAACTAATCTTTGTTTGGGATTGTGTCTCTCTTCTTATTACCTATTTTGTGACACTTGTTTATTAATATTAATTTTTAGATATTTCTTTAAATATTTTCTTATATAAAGGATCTAGCATACTAAGGACTACAATAATACATGCTACATGATTTTAGCCAATCTCTAACTTGAAAATATTGGGGGCTTTTTTATTTTAGTTTTTTTAATTTATTTTTAGGTTATATTAGTTATATTTATATTTTATTATATTATATTTATATTTTATAAAAATTAAATTTGATAGGAAAAATAATCATTTCCTTTTCTAGTATTTGCAAAAAAAAATAGTTAGTCTCTTTGTTTCATTACATTCATTATATTAAGTTGTCATATATAATATTACATTCAAACAATAGGTGAATGTTATAATATGTCACACATACTTTAAATCATTTCAATAATCATTTTTTAGTTTTGAAAAAAAATATTTACACACACACAACAACAACAACAAATTATAAAAGCCTAGATCAACGTAGTTATACTAAATACCTTTTTTAATATCAATTCCATTTGCTTTGAAAAAATCAAAAATGTTTTATTACCTCAAGATATAATAAAATAATAATTTATATAATAATTTTATTTAAAAAATACATTTTTCATAACTAGTGTGCATTAAATCTTAGAATATTGAAATTTTTTTCTCGCTTGCATACGAGCAAAATAAATGTTAGGATATTAATATTATTTTGGTATTTATAATATTAACCTCTTATTGAATTATTTAAATGTTTTTAAATCTTTAGTTTGTATATAGATACATCCATACATCATTCAAATAAAATCACTTCCCTCATAAAAAAAATACAAAATCTAGTTTGCATCTAGAAAAGTTGAAAAATAAACATTTGCATAGATAGAGTAGATGTCTCTCATTCTTACCTTGCATTAATTAAAAAAAATTGGAAAAGACAAAAATAAATTTTTTCTTTATTCAGTTGAAATTTGCTTATTTTTACTTTTAAGTTATTCAATTTCAGCAAGTAATTATTTTTCATTTTAAATTAAACATTACTTAAAACAAAACAAACCAAAAACATTTACAAAACCTTACCCAGCCATGTAAGCCTCCCAATTAAAACATTGATTCCAACAACACAACTAGTTTTCTAAAATATTCATTACTAATTAATATCATATGCTGATATATTTCCTATTATCCTTTGGATGATACTTTATGAGACACTTATTCTTGTCAGGGAATGTCTTTTCCCAAGGGTTAGAGTACTTTATCCTATAGTAACCACACAATCAAACATTAGTGATAGATGAGAATTGATGTTTTATATGAAAAAAATATTCCCCACATCATCATTAACTCTCTTAGTGACATATAAGAACAATAGTAGATTCATGATCCACAAATCATCATCCTCCCCCAAAATATTAGTTTTAAATACAACATGATTCATGCCTATATCCTCACATTCACCCCATTTTATTCTCTTCAAATTTGTACTCATCATATATCATTCACATTTATGATGACATTAACTAGGAATAATCAAATAGATATATTTGATATCATGCATTGAGTCATTCAAACCAACCATACCCATTTTACTAATCCTCATAATGATTAAGAGATTCACTTCCTTATTATCTCAAACATTGAAGGACCTTGGAGATATATTTCTATTTATCTAGATTTTATTATTGAGTAATGTGATGTTTAATAAGTATTATATTTTAATCACAAAAATACCTTGGCACCTATCATCTAAAATACCATTCCCCAAAAAATCAACCTAATCCATATCTCTACCTATCACCCATCCATTACGTCTGTAGTCTTGACTTGACATTAGGAAGTTGAGTGATTAATTTGGTTTGTGTTATCCACATGTATACAAATTGGTGAAACTAATGTGAAATACTTCCATATTTTTCACTTCCATTTTATTATCCTTATTTATCCTTTCTCTATCTTCCCTATGCCTTCAATTTCTTTGTGGGTATCTATATACCCCTAGAATATGTTTGGATAAAACCTAGATAGATCTCTTGGCCTGTAGGGATATAGGATCCAACTTCACTCTAGTGAACCATCATTTCTAAGTTTTAAAAACATTACCTTTGAAACCAATTTATATTATTAACCATATATTTATTCTCTATATAATTTTCAAACTACGAGTGGAATCCCCATTCATGAGGTGTGAAACCTATCCAAAACTATTAGTAATCTATTTTATTATTTTTTAGATTAATGGATATTTATTATTAATTAAGAAATAGGTTTGGAGCAAAGTAAATACATAAATAATTTGAAATAATTAAGCCACTTTTTTATGTAAATAGATTATATTTTTGACTTTTCTAAAAATAGTAATAAATAAGAGAAAATATGACTTAGCTTATTCTGAGCTATCTAGTCTGAGATAGGGTTTAAGAATTTAGGTACAAGACTAGGAAAGTGTTAAAAATAGGTTCCTAAACTTCATTTTCTAATTTTATAAGATAATAAAAAGTAGGACACCTTACTATTTAGTGTTGTAGTGCTTTTTGGGTGCTATTGTTGAGGTGATCTGAGTTTTTTGGGTTCTACTCAGTAGGTTTGTATTACCTTGTCAGTAAAATATGGAAGCCTAGAAGTCTACAGAGCTTACTATGTTTTTATTTTTATCTTAAAATCCCTAAGAGATATTTGTGCTTGAACTTGAATAGAAATTTAGGAAAGAGAGAGAAGGGGTTATTGTGTAAAGGATACATTAGACACACTTCACACCCCATATGTTGCAACACTACCTACATACCAATACTCTAAGGAGGAATCAAGCTAATGTACTTCTTACATTTAAGCATTTTGTGTAATTGTGTATGGAAATACAACTAAATGTGAAACTAGGTGTAATTTAGATGGATAGGGACTAGTACAAGCATTTGAATAAGCTTAGAATAATATTAGAAGGTTGTATGCAAAGAATATGGAAACGTGCTTGAGTGTACTTGCTTGTATTATTGATCTTCTCTTGTAAATGAGTGCCAACCCCTCTAAATGGACTTTAAATGGAATTTAATAGGGAAATTAATGATCATGGTTTAAATGAATTTACATTAGGATGACATGAATTAAGATAAGGATTTGAGAAAATATGACCATTTGAACCAAATTTGGACTTAGACAATAGTGTTAGAAATAGGACACCCTAGGTTTTAGTGCTCCTATCCATGTTGGGAGTTATTTTATAGAGGGAATGAAACCTAGGGTGATGGATATGGGCTTGAAAGATCTACCTAGGTCTAAAAGGGTTAAGTTTGAAAGGCTATGAATGACTGGAAATCAGTGAAAGAAAAGCTTATGAGTATTGTGTAAGAAAGTAGGAGGACCTATGGATTGGGTTTCATTATCCACACTCATTTAACAAAATTTCACATTTTTCATGACTACATTTCCTCCCCTTTATTCTAGTGATGAAGCAAAGTGAAATATTAGGATAAAGGAGAAAATAAAAAAGAGTACCTAAACTTACCTACAAAGGTGAAGCCCATGAAGCTTGTGTGATGATGAGTAATGTTGGATAGTGCATAGAGAGCACATTGTGAAAGTGTCAATATATGTAATGAACAAATATTATATTAGTTCTTTATTATATGTGATATAAAACAAGAACATATAAAAGTTGAGTAAAATAAAAAGGATGAGAAAGGAACGAATACACCTCATTAGGTACACAAACCAATACAAAACTTATTTTGATCTTGAATAATGTTGAGTAATCCTAAACTATGCTGGATGATGTTGTACCCAAAGTTATATCATGAATAGAGATAAGTGCTCAATTCCCTAAAAAGTGGCTTAAGAATAGAAAGGTTGGCCCTTTAGCTCCATCGTCACCTACTAAGTGAGGCTAGATTATCATGCATGTGAAAATTGATGTTTAGAATATGCGTCTAATCCCTCTAAATAGGTGGTTTAAGAATACAAAGTTTATCCCTTTGGCTCCATCATTTCCTATTGAGTGAAGCTATATGATCATGCATGTGACAATTGATGTCTAGACTAAGTTTTTAATCCCTCTGAATAGGTGGCTCAAGAATACAAAGGTTGGCCCTTTGGCTCCATCGTTGCCCCATGAAGTGAAGCCTTAAAGTGATACCATTATATAATTAATGTCATATGAGATGGATCATGGAACACATGGATACTCTAAAAATATAAAAAGGTGGCATGAATAGCTAAATGTATGCTAAAAACTCAGCCACTCTTGGCCATTTTGAAAGATGGAGGTTATGATTGTATGAAATCCACTCTAAAATTAATGCAATATGCTTATGTGAAATCCAACCCAAGAACTCCGGTACTCAAGAAGTTAAACTTATATAAAATTTAAAATTGAGAATGATGCCAACCACTTATAAATGGATTAAGGAATGCAACTAATGAGAGTGCCTAGGTAATAAACTAAACTTAGAAACAAAAGAAGACCAATATGTCACACACTTTTCCCCTAATCACTAGTGTATGGAAAATGGATTCTTATCTAGAAGTTATGTCAACTACCTAATCTAAAACTATAAGTGAGAGTAATCATGCCACACATGATACCCCCTATATCTAAATTCCCTAATAAATTTATACTGAAACTACTAATTCTGACTAATCTAGATGTGCAAAAACTATAGTTGAGCTGAAAGTTTTGCCTGTTACTAAAAAAATAAGTGTTTTTTTGCCTAAAAAAGAGAATCAAAATGAGCATACCCTTGTGTTTGGAGTTATTATCCATTTTTGGAACTATTATCATATGTTTAAATTAGCTTTTAATCTAGAATTGTCACTATTTTTCTATTCTATTCTGACTGGTTTGACCTCTAGATTCTAAACTAGGTGATCTGAATGCTATTGTTTTAATGACTAAGATATTTGATCTCTGTGACAAAACCCTTGTTATTTTCCCCTCCTCTTGAGGCTAGGAATGATTAAACCTATAATGATTTCCCTCATAATAAAAGAGTGCTACAAGTGTGTTATGTTTCATAGATAAATGCTATAACAATAATATTTGACAAGATATCTCTAGATATAGCAATGTTTGTATTAAGAGATTTGTTAGATCAATATGGGTATACCTAGATAGATATAACAATGTAAAATCATGTGTAATGTAATAAAATAGAACTATAGATGTTAGATGTTAGTTGTTAAGGATGGATGGACCATGATGTCCATCATGGCATCCAAGAAAGCAAGGTAAATGCATGATATGAATCATGAAATTATAAACAAAGATAGGTAATCAAGAAACAATCATACAATGTATGAATCAAGTAGAATATAATGTTGGCCAACGGGCCATGCAAAAAATAGACATGGGCACATGTCACTTAAATTAGAAATAAAGCATACAAGGCATGTTAAAATGCCACATACACATATAACTTGAAACAAGAAAATATTGGCATGAAGTACATAGGCACATAGAAGAGTACAAGCAAGGGACATTGGAAAATGTCCAAAGGTACACACACAATAATATAAGTAAAATACATTGGTATATTTCCTAAGGCACACATAAGAAACAAAATTAAAATTGTATTTTGATTTCTCATCTAACTACGTAAAGTAAGAAAGAAAAACATGTAAAAACTTAGAAAGGTACAATCACATCTAACTAATCAAAGCAAGATTGAAAGTACACAAGACACATTTATTATAACACTAGTTATATGATAATAGATAAACAAGTGTTAGACACTAGTTAAATGTTGATATAGTAATCTATGTAATCTAGTAAGTAATATATATTAGTATGATAACTCAGAGTGTGTAGTGTAAGATTGACCTAACTTGGATGGTGTTGTCATATAAAAGATGCCCCTAGTAGATATGTATATCAATGTGTGTCTTGAATTAATAAGTAGGAACTTCCCCTCATTGGGTAGAGTGAAGTGATCAAGTTGTTGGATGTCACTGCACACACTCAAATAAGATCAAGTGAAGCATGGTAATATAGATAATCAATAAACAATAGCATGCAACAACAAATGTAAGTCTTAGCATGATAGTATTAATTTAAATCATGGATGATACATATAATTTAAATGTTTTTGGTATGTTTAATTATTTTAATGTTTTTTTATTTTAAAATTTTATGAATGTTTATATATTTTTTGGAAATATTTAAACTATGTACAATCAATGCTGAAAAGAAATTATGTAAAAACATGTGTAAAAATAACATACTATACATGGAATCTACATAGATGAATAATGTTCAATGGATTTTTAAGTTTCTTTCCTTCAAGTGAGGCTAGATGGTATACTTTAGAGCTAATATTTTTGGTAATGATGTAAAGACCTAGCCAATTTGGTTTGAATTTTCCTTTGATTTCTTCTTTGAAATTGATATTATGAAGGTTTTATTTAAGAAAAAGATCATTAACTTTAAATTATATGATGTGAACTCAATTATTTTATGATATTTGTACACGTTGTTGGTAGATTTTGAGGTATTTTGTAGCTTAAATATGTTTATGGTCTAACTAGTTGAGCTGGTATAGATGTTTTTCATGATACTAGTAATTATTGAGAATACCTTTAAGGGAGACATGAAGATATGGGATTTATAATTCCAATGATATAACTACTTCTATGCCATAAATGAGTGAATAAGGAGTATCTCCTATGGGTGTATGGATACTTATGAAATAGGCCCATAATGCTAAAACTAGTTTATTATGCCAATCATCACCAAATTTGGTTACTATTTTTCTCAAAATGTTGTTCATTATTTTGTTAGTGGAATCTACTTGGTCATTTCCTTGTGGGTAGTATGGAGTGGAGAATGTGTGTTTAAATTTGTATTTGGTACAAAAAAAATTGACAATTTTGTTCTTGAATGATGTTCCACTATCAAAAATGATGCTTGCAGGTAAGCCAAAAGTAAAAATGTCTTTGCTTGTGGTAGATTGAAGTGGAACTACTTACACCCACTTGGTAAAGTATTTTGTAGCTGTGATTATGAAATTATGTCCATCGATGGATTTAGGGTTAATTTTTCCAATGAGGTCAAATCCCCATAACATGAACACCCATGGAAAGATGATAGGTTATAATTATTATGGCAAAGCATATTGTAAGTGGACTAGTGCAAGAAGTGATAGTCTCTCCAATATCATATGTATGTATTTTATCAAGATAAATTCTATGAGGTGGTGGTTGTACTATGAGATATGGTTTCTTATCCAGTGAAATAGTTGAATATGACTTTGTAGTTTGATAATATTTGAATGGTAAGTTATCTGTCAATTATGTGTATAGATATCCCTCATGGAAAAAATTAATACATCAATGGAGAGTGGAAGGAATGGACCCCATAGTATGTATCCAGGGTCATCTAAGTAGAATATTATAGTGGAGACAACCTGGAATGACTTGGAATTGTGTAGGGAGGGTTTTTGGTTCCACCATGATATCTAAAGTAATAGTTCCCAATGTTTGTCATGGTATATAATTGAACCATCAAATGTTCTTATATGATTTTTTCATTGGTGCTAAATCTACACCCATGGTCTGTAAGAATGTGATATTACATATATTTCATCTAAAACTACTATCAACAAGAAATCTCTTGACTATATTGGTTTTGACTTGTATTTGTATGAATAGTGGAAAATTTTGATCAATAGCTATCTGATAAGGCATGTACTCATTATCAAAATAAATTTTATCTTATATAGTGTTTGAATTGTTGAACACAGATGCAAAATAAGAAGGTTTTGAATCAATATGCATAAAATTCTTAGTGAGTGCCTGATAAAGAATGTCCTTGAATACATTAGCTTTATAAAGCAGTTCTAACATGGAAATTTTATCTTGAGTGTTTCTCAACTGATTAACAATGTCAGATGCCTTGTGAAAATTTTCTTGTGTAGGTGGGTTGGGCATAGGATATGTTGGAATAGAAGGGTGATTGGGCTCTTGGGTAGGTAGAGGAGGCATAGTGGTACATTGAGTAATAGCTCTAATCACATTATCTACTATCTGTATAGGAGCAGTAGTTATGGGAGGAGAGAAAAGATAATTAATGGGTCAAGGTGGTGGAAGGACAAAGGGTGTCAACTAGGCTCTTTGGAAATGGGTAGGGACCTAGGGAAGAGAAAAATGCACCATGCAAAATGACTCGGCATAGGGTAGAGGCTCCAAGGGAGGTGATGAAAAAGATATATTAGCATGTTTAAAAATAACTTGCTTAACATCATCCCATATAATGAAAAATAAGCATTAAATGCAAAGAATGAATCTTTTTACTAACATATTATAGACTTAATCATTCATGTACATGATAGGGCCCATTATGGTTTCCTTATTATTTGCAAGAAATGTAAGAAAAGTTCATAAATAAATGAACAACATTTTTGCAATTTAATTATGGATGTAAGGTGATACTGCAATAAGTAAAATAGGAGCTAGTAAATGCAACTAAGGATTTTTCAAAAATATTTATGCAAAATACTATGAATTTTTTAATTAAAAATTCATTTTATGAGTTTGATAACCAATAAAAAATGAGAAAATGATTGGAAAAGTACTGGAAAATAGTTGGGAGCTAGTTAGTACAACTAGGGATTATTGATTGAATTTTTTAAATTAGTATGATAATGTTAAAAATTTGATATGAATTTATATAAAATCTGTATAAATTTTCTCAAAAAATTTATTAAAAACCAAAAAATATTTATAAAAATAGCAATATTTTTCCTAGTATTTGGAATGTATTTTTATGCAATAAGGACCTAGTATGTGCAAACTAGGGTTTTTTTATAAAATATATTATAATTTTTCAATTAATTTATATATTTATAATTTTTAAATATAGGAAAAATTATGAAATTATGGTAAAAAATCAGAAATAATTTACCCAAGGGTTTTTAGGGTTTTTGTGTGAAATTAAAAGTAAATCAAGTTCACCAAATGTTTTATTATTTTTAAGAATAATGGAGTTTTATTCCTAATTAATAAACAAATCTGGATTAAAGTAAAGTAGTAAATAATATGAAATAATTAACCCACTAATTTATGTAAATAGATTGTATTTTTTCCTTTTCTAAAAATAGTAATAAATAAGGGAAAATATGACTTAGATTATTTTGAGTTGTCCTATCTGAGATAAGGTCTGAGAATTCAAGTATAATTTTTGGATAGTATCAGAAATAGGTTCTTGAACTTTGTTTTTTAATTGGATAAGAGTGTTGAATGTGGGACACCCTATTGTTTGGAATTGTAATCCTTGTTTAGTGTTATTTTCTAGGCAATCTGAGTTTTATGGGTTATGTTCAGTAGGTTTGTGTTACCCTGTCAATGAAATATCAAAGCCTAAAAGTTTGTAGAGCTCATTATGTATCTATTTTAATCTTCAAATCCCTAGGAGATATTTTTTCTTGAACTTGAATGGAAACTTGAAAAAGAGAGAGAGATAAGGGGTTAAAGTGTAAAGGATACATTGGATGTAATTCACACCCCGTGTATGGGAACACTACCTACATACCAAAACTCTGAGGAGGGATCAAGCTAATGTAGTTCTCCCATTGAAGTTCTTGGTGCAATTGTATATAAAAATGCAACTAGATGTGAAATTGGGTGTACTTTAGATGGCTAGGGACTAGTGTAAGGGTTTGAATAAGCTTGGAATAATATTGAAAGGTTGTATGAAAAGAATAAGGAAAAGTGTTTGAGTGTACTTTCTTGTATTCTTGCTCCTCTCTTGTAAATGAGTGTCGACCCCTCTAAATAGACTTTGAATGGGTTTTTATAAGGAAATTAATGATCATGGATTTAATAAATTTGTATTAGGATGACATGAATTAAGATAAGGATTCAAGAAAATATGACCATTTGAACCAAATTTGCACCTGGACAATAGCGCTATAAATAAGACACCCTAGGTTTCAGTGCTCATATCCAAGTTGGGAATTGTTATCTAGATGGAATGAGACCTAGGGGGATGGATCTAGGCCCAAAAAACCTTCTTGGGTCTAAAGGGTTAAGTCTAGATGGTTTTGGATGACTAGGAATTAGTGAAAGAAAAGTGTATGAGTGTTGTGCAATAAAGTAGGAGGACCTATGGATTGGGTATCATTATCCACACTCAAGTAACCAAATTTTGCATTTTACATGACTATAAAATCATCCTAACTCTAATGTCATGACCCTCACTAGAGGAAATGAAACCACTCATCATATGGTCAATATATCATTGATTATCTTATAGAACCTATATGTGAAATCACTTATAAATATTATCACTACCTAGGAAGGATCCACTATTTAGAGGATAAGGTTAATTGTATGCAAACAACTACACATTCCTGTAGCAAAAATCAAAATGCCTCTAGCTTACTAGTGCAAAACTTAACCACTACCCTAGAGGATCCCACTAAAAATAAATCTCTTAAAAATAGCCAATACCTCACCCATACCCCTCTTGTATTAAAGACTCTTGGACCTAGTGCCACTATAGGACCAATGAGTACATCAATAACTTAGTGGGTCATATTTGTGACTTAGATAACAACCAAAAATATTTGAATCATGGAGGAAACCTAAAGCCTCTTACCTAGGTTAATTTATCTTCCTTACCTATTTAAAAATGATTCATAAACCATTACAACAACAATATTAGACCTTCCCACTACAAAAAGAACATATGTTTATACCAAGATATGCATCTAACCAACCCCTTAGGGACATTCTTACTTATGGAGTCCCTAACCCAAACATTTTCAAAATTATTCCAACCTACCTAATTCCTACCCAAATCATGATTGGAGGTATATTCACCTACACTCCACCATCACTAAACAATGTGGTGACTATTAACCCACCACCCATTACCTCCATGAGTTACATGACTCCCATGTACATTCCTAATATGCAAAATATCCTTGTGCCACCTTATGCTCCTTTAGTCTATTTTCAAATCACATACTCCCATCCTTAACAAATCATCATCCCTTATACAAATATTAAAATTATTCCCTGTTTTCATATGTTTTCTAATTCTACTTAGCTGGATGACTATTTCCTATCTTATTTAACTCCACCCTATCAAGCTTCTTCCATTCCTCCTAGTACTTATCCAAATAACCCCTATGTAATCCCGCCCTTCCATTCTAACTTGACTATATAGTTAACTAACTTCAAAAACATGGGGATTTATGATGAATACCTTAAGGATCCCCTTGACCTCAACATAAAAGTTATTCTTTTTCATCCCATACCAAACATTCCTAAGTTTAAAGGGTAAGGATATTCCAATGCACTATCCTATGATATGACTATTAGGGAGATCCTACCTTTGGATGGGTTTTTTAATAATATTATACCTAAAATCTTAGAAGTAATGGCTCTTTATTGTTATTACCACCTCCCTAAGGATTCCATTCATTTATTCATAAAATTGATGGTTAAATTTGTTAAGGCCTTCGATATGAATAAGATTCTCAAAACTAGAATTTGATAATTAATTCATATCTAACAAGAACATAATGAATTGATTGTCGATTTCATTATGATATGGAAATAGGTTATGGATTAATCTTCAAGTGCACCTCACATGGAATACATATAATTATGTGAACTTTTCCTTCACTCCCTTAAGAAGGAAATAGGAGAAAATTTCCAAAAGTTACCCTATCATTCTTATGAATAATCTATCAAACTTACCTTACATATTGATCAAACAACCATTAATAGTGGTCATCAAAGTTATGGGACTAATGGACACATTTTCACTTGAATTAAAAAATGGGGGATTTTAAAATTTGAGCCATAACACTATGAATAATAAATGCCCTAAAATCCTTAACCAAAATAAGAACACCACCACTAATGTTATGACCAACCAGGGTAAAAGGACAAATGCAATGAATAATAATATATCTACAACCCTTAAAAACACCAAACCTAATAACAATTCCAATGTTAAGAACCAAAACCATCCACCTATATTCCATGCAGTTGACTTGAACCAACCTCCACCCTATAACATGTAGTATCAAAATGAAAATAAGAAATAGTTTTATCATGCTAAGCATTTTATATAGTTTTATAATTAACACTAAATATCTATATCTTAGTATTTCAAAGATAAAAAAATGTAGATTAGTCCCTTGTTATTCAAAATGACAAAAATCAAGCATAACAATACAATAGGACTAAACACTCTTGCCTAAGAACTAGGAGAGCATAACATAGTAAATAAGATCACAAAATAGAGATAGAAACAATAAAATTAGTTTAGCTCCTTTATCAAATTTGATGCTTATTTATTGGCATAAAGTTTTTTTTATTAGTCTATGATAATTAGATTCTTATATCAATGATTATCCATGGTGGTAGCACTCCTCTAGTGTTGTCTTGTGGCTTGGTGTGAAACTTGGCATAAAATGGGAATTATAAGACTACTCTCAATGGCTTCTTGAAGGTCTTTCAATAAAATAACCTTACACATAAAATATTATTAGAATATGGTTTGGGCACTTGTATTTATATCTCAAATAACTAACTCTAACCATAAGGGGATTAGATTAAATTTTAGTTTTGGTTGAGTCTAAAATAACTTAGTTGAGTCAAGATAACCATAAGGTTGTGTCAAAGCACTCATGAAATATTGACACCTCAGTTTTAGATATTTATGAGGCATGAAAACTCAATTTAGATATTTTTGAGGTTTTGAATCATAATTTTGGAAGATTTAGGAAATCATAAATCACTTTATTATCACCTTTGAACTTTGACATCATATTTGGCTAAATATTCTCTTTTTGGTAAATAAAATTCACTAATCTGATTTGGATTTTTTTAAGGTAAGTTAATCAAGATTTTTAATGTCATAAAACTTGATTAGTAATTTTTAACTTTTGGTAATTATTTTAAATGTTTTTTTATTAATATTTTGAATGACTAAAAGTGTAGAATTACCAGGTTGTGATTTGACTAGGGTTAAAGCGGAGCTAGGTTATTGGTGCATACAAGGTAATATGATAAATAAACTAGCTTCATCATGTTTTTGGGAAATTAAATACCTTATGTGAATGAATTTTGGAAACTCAAATGATTTATAAGCTTAAATTATGTTGTTTGATAGAAATTGAACTGAATCCTAGTTTATGGACCAAAGTGACCAAAACTAAGTGTCTATATTTTACCCCTATTTAGGAAGGTGTTGCAAGACATGCATAATAAAATATTTTCAAATAATTTAAAATTTATTAATCTAAACATTTAACTCCCCAAAAGGAAGTTGATAAGCCCTTATTACCCCATTTAGGGATCAAATGGTAAAATAGAGTTGATGGGTGTTGTAAATACCTATCATTTAATATTGTCAATCCATGGATGGTATTTGAAGGTTGTATGAAATAGAATAAAGATACCTTTTATAAATGGTTACTTATATCACACTCCACACTTTTAGGAATTAAAAATCACATTTTCTATAATTAAAAATAACACTTGATGGAATTAAAAATCACACTTGCATGAAATTAAATCACACTTGCAGAAAATAAATCAAACTTGGAGAATGTAAATTATTGAATTGAAAATAAATGAAAAACACATAAAATACCAATAGGTTTACAAGAAACTATACAAAATAAATATTTACAACAACAAAGAAATAAAATAAGAATTTATAGAAAAAGAATAATTATAGAATAAATAAACATAAATACATGATCTACATTCCTTGGAATGAGTGGCCAACTCATTCATTAAAATAGGATTTATTTAGATTTTAGAATGTACTTCTCAGAATAATAGAAAGATAAGTTTTATTGATTAATTGATTATGTCATTTGGGTGTGGAAGGTTGCATTTATAATTCATTATTCCAACCAACACCTTATTTGGGGGTAACAATCGAGATACTCTATCCTATCTAAATCTCCACAAAATATGGAGAGATATATTTATTCTAATAATAAAATATATTATATTATTATCTCGATCCCTACCAAATATGGAGAGAGATATTTATTGGAATAAAACTACATATATTCGAATATAGTCTATTATGGAAAATCTATACATAGAAATCTATATACAGAAAGAATTTAAATGGAAAGCATTCTTCATGATAGATGGAATGTTGAAATACTCTTATAAATACATTCCAAACAAGTCTATAGTAGTTTTTTTGAAGTCTAGAGAAATTTTGTTAAAATCCATAGCAGCCTGGTAAAATCTATAGCAAGCCTACTGAAATCCATAACAAGCCTAGTGAAATTTGTAGTAAGCCTAGTGAAATCCATAGCTAGTCTGATGTAATCTATATTTGGTTTGTAGATGGTCTGATGTACTCTATATCTTGTCAATAGTAAGCTTGTTATAATCCATAGCTTTTATAGAAATCCTATTGTAATCTAGAGATATTATGAAAGTCTATAACAAGCTTGTAGGATTCCATTTTTGACCACAATACCAGATCTTAGTTGTAGAAGAATTTGACACTAATCCAACATTATTATTTAATGGTTACTCTTCATACTTTGAATCATTATTATCATAGTATGAATTATTTATGAACTCATTCACATATTTTTCCTAAAAAGTATTAGTAATATCTAACCAATAGATGACAAGGAATTCTAAAGATGCAACCTTGATATATATTTATTATTTTATTCTAAATAGACTATAAGTTCAAAAACTACATTTAGATCCACTTCCTATGCAAGAAAAAAGATGTTATTTTATGGATATAATGAGCATGTGAATCTATCAAAAGTCATTGAACATTCCTTTGAAATTAAGAAAATGACATGATATAGTGGTAATGGGGGTGAAATTACTAAATTTAACAAAGGTAGAAATAAATAGTAATGATGGTAAAGGCATTGATTTTCCCAAAAGAAGTTATAATCGGTAACAAAGATTGTGATATGGATTTGCCTAAAGGTAGTTATAAGTAGTGGCATGGATATTTACCCTAATAGGGTGGTAAGATGAATACTAAATTTCCCAAAGGTAGTTATAATCAATGACAAAACATAAAACATTGAGTTTTCCAAAGGCAATTAAAATTAGTGACATAAAGTAGGAAACCAATTTTCCCAAAAGAAGTATAATTAGTGACACATGCATTTGCCCTAGTAGGCTGGGTGGAGCATTAAAAATAATAATTGGCCCAAAGGTAGTTATAATCATTATCACAGGATGCACAAAATAATAATTTACCCACATGTAGTTATAATTGTTAAGTTGGTTAGAAATAAAATGATTTGCCTAAAGGCATTTATAATCATTCACACATTTAAATCACATGATTTAAAATTAGGTTTACCCTAGAAAGGTAGACTATATTGTTGATCGATTGAAAAAAGTATTTACCACAATGGGGTAAATTAGAAAGGGTATCTTATGAAAAAAAATTGGAAAATAGATTGATAATGAGTTGGCAAAGGATAAAAACATATTTCTAGCCTAAATGTGAGTTTGAAGATGCATATTTAAACAAACATAGGATATAGGTTAAAAAATTATGTTGTGAAATGAGTCTTAGGAGAGGCCCAAAAAGATAATACAATCATAAAAATAAGGTATATAAGAGTGAACAATGCATAAAATAGACAACAACTGTGAAAAATACACTTCATAAAGCACACAGAATGAACTATAGGCCATGGGGGGTAAAAATTATTATTTTTGGCTATATATTCACCCCAAGGGTGAAAAACATCTTTTTTACCCTAGCATATTGATAATTTTAGCTCTGTTTCTTGAGTATTGAGTTGATTAAAATAGCCCATAGAGGAGCTCAGCATTACATTTTATAGGGTGAGGGAGCACATGATGAACTACTGGTAAGTATCATAAAATTCATCATTAATTTTAATTTTAGCATGTATTTTAGGTTCTAAGTTGAAAAATGGCAAAGTCACCATTTGCATTTTAGGTCAAATGATGACTTCACCATGGAAAAATGTGACTTCATGTGAAGCCATCATTTCTATATATAGTAGTAGTGCCAAAACTAGGTGGAATTAATTGAAACGGTGATTTCACCCATTTTTAGATGAAGTTATCATTTTATGAAAATGAAAAGAATCCTAAATAGTGTCTTTACCCTTTAAAAAATAGTAGCTTCACCCTAAATCCCAAAAAAATGTTTTAAGGACCTAAAAAGGGTCAATTAGTATTAGTAGGATAGGTTTAAACATATGTAATTACATATAGCTAAGTTAAAACTAACTTTTGTGATTGCAAGAGTGATTGGATGTTCACACATGTTAAGAGCAATGATTACACTATTTATATACTTGAAAAATCTAGACAAAGGACATGATTGGTTTATTATAAATGCTAGATCTTTATGACATGGCATAGATATTAGTCATCTAGGTTGATCAGGCTTACTTGAATGGATTAATTGAGTGTTGGCATAATGAGACTTCTACATTTCACTTATTGACTAGGGAGGATACTATTAGACTTGAGGATACATGATGTATCCTCAAGTTGCTATGTATGGAAGATGAATATTCTAAACACCACCAGCACAAAAATAGGTAGTTATTGATTATTTGTGTAGCTAATAGGGTATCCCTATTTATTAAGGAAAGGTTAATATAGACCTCATTAATATTTATACTGATATTCAACCAGGTGATTTACCTAATGGGAATCCATTTCCACTAACTCTTACTGATATGGAGGTTGATATCCTCATGGTCATTATTAGTGGCATATTACTACCTAAAAATAGTGGTCAATATTTTAGTATGGGCCTTGGTGGCATAATGAGGAACATGTTAGAGGATTCTATAATTTTTTTCTTGGGGGTCAGTTATCCTGGCATAGCTGTATAGAGATCTTCATATGATAGAAGATTATAGTGGACACAACATTGGGGATTTCACTCTATTGATGGTTTGGGTCTAGGATCACATATCAATTAATTGACTAGTAGGGATGTGTAGGGTATGAGATATAAAGGATCTTATAATAAATGGTTGGGCTTAGATAAGAGCCAATAGGCATGATCATAGGGGGACATCTTATTTTATCATTAGATGTTAGATGACTTAACACTACCATTTTTCATTTGGAGTCCATAAATTATGTATCAATTGTAGTGGTTTAGGGATATATGGTACATGTTTTCATGACTACTAGATGTTTTTTGAAATAGAGTTAGTCCCATATCATTAAGGAGTATCACCTCAATTGGGAATTCAATAAGTTTATCTATATGTAGGATTTTATTTATGAGTTAATATGGTTCACCTGCATTATAATAGAGATTATATAATAAACCCCTATGATCCCAAATAGTGAGGTATCAACTATCTATATTAATGTAGCATAGGATACCTAGGTTTACAAAAAAGGAGCTATACATGTAGGTGTCATTCTAGATTATATACATCTGTGGGTATAGGTATGCCCTCTGAGGTTAATAATTATAGTTTTGGTAGGGGGATAGGTTCGCATGGATATCAAGGAGATGGATGCGAAGACATCAATAAATAGTAGAAACACTTAGTAGGAAAGTGGTGGTGAGGTTGGCGATGATGATGATGGTGGTGGATTTGATGGAGGAGATAGTAGAGGAAATGGAGATGGGATGAATGGTAGTAAATATTTTATGGTGCTAGATACTAAAATTATATTTTTTATAATTTCAAAGGTTGGATTAGGCCAAGGAGGGGATTTAGGCACATAGGTGGATCTAGGCTAGGTAGGGCCTTTCAACACAACTATAATGGATAGCAGTATGATAGAGTGGGAGTACATTACCCAAGTGAAATAGATTATAGGTATACAATCGTATGTTATTTATTTTCAAATAACCCTAGATATGTGGGATGATGATATGAAATTAATTTAGTTAAATATCTCAAGGATGAAGGCCAAGATAGATAGGTTGGTGCAGGTACAAGGCCAACACACAACAAAGAGGGATCGGTCCATTAGTGAATAGGATAAGGCATTATCTACTATTTATAGGCTTAGATAGGAGTGATATTTAACTCAAGGATCCATTACACATGTCAAGTTCTCAAATATGGTTGGGGAGTTCCATTCATTAAAGGATGAGGCATCATAGTATAGGTAAGCTTATGATTCTACCATGCTTAGGGACTATTATATTATTACATTTAATATCTAGGATGCACCAGGGATAGTGAATATATTTAGTTAGTATTAGACCATGTATCATGTTATATTTATCTCAAACCAATCTATTATTTAACCATTACTACCACCATCAGGCCCACCAAGGCCTTCTCCAGCTATAGGGCCCATGGACAGATAGAGCTAGAGTTGAGCATAGGGATCTTGGCATTTTGTTATTATTTTTTTTATAGTTTTGGTATATGGAATTGTATTTATTATATTGGAACATTGATGTAATTTTGAGACCCATTGTGATATGTATATGACATTGAGATAGATTAACATTCAATTTTGGGTCCTTCAAGGCCAAACATGTATATGATATTTTTATGATATATATGATGTTGTTCTTATTATCTTATTTATGTCATGTTTATTATTGATTAACATTGATTTAAAATTATGTAGGTTTACCATTGTTAATATTTATGCTCATGTATGCTCTATTCATTTATTGATTATGCTAAGTTTTTGAGATGTTGTGTTGATTGTTCATCTAATTATGCTACCTGACTCATATGTATACTTATTCAGAGATGTGTGTTTGTATAAACACATAATAAATCATCTTTACTATTATTTGTTACTCATTTTATTCAACCATGTGTTTGGGTGGTTGGTTGGTTTTGATATATTAGAGAAGTAATGTTTCATTGCATTGTTATGATAGACTTTATGTGCACATTTTTTGCTT
Source organism: Torreya grandis (assembly GCA_037957365.1). Classification (NCBI taxonomy): domain Eukaryota; kingdom Viridiplantae; phylum Streptophyta; class Pinopsida; order Cupressales; family Taxaceae; genus Torreya; species Torreya grandis. Next base: position 478,578 of record JARHVA010002324.1, read on the forward strand.
TATCTATGATATTATGCATGATAGTTATACACAACTAAAATGGAAATATATATCCTAAATAAGGAAAAATTAATTTAAATGTAAATATAAACAACCTAAGAGTAAGATATGAATAATCAAATATGAGATGTAAATATAACAAATAAAATAAGTGTAAGACTAAATATAAAAATTCACAACCTAAATAAATGATATGGATAATCAAGACTTAAGTGAATACAAAATGCAATAATCTTAGGACAACCAAGGAATAAAAAGTAAAAATAATAACAAAATAAATAAATAAATAAAAGCAAACTGACAAACACAAAAAAATAAACAAACAAACAAAAAAAATGAAAATGAACTAAACATCAAACAAAAAACATAGAACAAACAAACACACAAAATGTAAAAAAAATTTAAAGACAAACAAACCATAACTATACAAACAAGTAAAAATGAACAAACATACATTTAAAAAATATATAAACAAACTACACACAAGTAAACAAAACTGATAAACAAAAAAAAAACAATAAAATAAACAAACTATACAAACAAACAATGAACCACTAATAAACAAAAATGAACAATAAAAAACAAAAAACTAACAAAAAAACACAACAAAACACCAATAAACAAAACACTGACAAATAAATAAAAAAATAACACGCAAACAAACAAAAACAAAGAAAAAAACAAACAACTATAAACTAATGAATAATATAAAAAAGATAAAATAAAGAGAATAAATAAAGAAAAATAAAATAAAAATAAACAAATAAAATAACACAACTAAAAAATCCAAGGTAAAGAAACATGTAGTAAACAAACTATTCTAAACACACCCAAAAACAAATAAACTAAGATAGACAAATAAGAATACAAACAATGGTTAATCATAATGTTAGTACAAACAAGAAACAAATTTCTCATGTAGATGTAATAGAGGTGTTATTCTTGGCAATAAGGTGACCCTTAAGCTAGGTATCAATAACATAGGTAAAATAACACAAGAACAACTAGCACAAGGTTTCCCCTAGGCTATATAAAACAATGACACAAATAATATTGTAAACATTGCCCCTAGGATATAAGAGATAATGCCACAAATAAATAAAAACCATTGAACCTAGGCTATAGGATACAATTACACAAACAAATAATAAACATTATCCCTAGGCTATAGGATATAGTGACACAAACAAACAAAACGGGGAGGAATAGAAGAAAACTAAGGGGTAGCCAATCTGACTCTAGATGGACTAGGCAAGTGGATGCTACCTACTATTATGAATTTGAAGTTCATCCTTGCAATAATGTGTGCCTATTCTCACTCCTATTGATACAATTAAAACTCTCAAAGGTGTGGGTGACCTTATATTGAAGATAATATCTAGATGAAGGGATGGTTCCCTTTGGTACACTCACTTCTTTCTAAACTCTCTAATTTGGTGATTTATTGAGTAGGAAAAAGGCAAAAAGAGAAATACACAAGATGAAAGTGAATATTTAAACTTAAAATTTAGGGTGATGCATAAATATAAAAGTAAATTATGCCTATACTTGACACACTTTGGAAGCTAAAGAACTTTCACACATTCGCTTCATCTTCATACAATGGCTCTTGCATTAGTAATTCAGACTAACATGGAAGGAATGAACATTGGTTGAATTCACTTCCAGCTTAGGTAGGAATTAGACTTATATACTTTATATGACCTGCAATAATTCTCATTTTGTGCATAAACTTGAAAATTTTAGACATAAATAGAGGAAAAATAATCATTCACTAAGTTACATCAATGAATATAAGAGACACACTTCATGAACAACCTGAAAATAGAGGAAAAATAGCTCTTTGTTGCTTCAATGATAATGTGGTACAAGTGTTAGCAAATTTTGTGTATAGCCAAAACTATAATCTAATAATGATCTCTAAAAAATGAATATACATATAGAAAAAGAAGGAGAGGATACACGTAGCCCAAAAAATAGGGATGAGTTATCATGCTAACTCAAATTCACTCCTTTAAATCAATTCCACTCAACCTTTAGCTCAAACACCAAACTTCCAAATTTTGAAGTAATAAATATTGAGTTTCAACCTTATTTTCTTGGATTATGGCATACTAAAGATAATCTTGTTTTAATGTTTTAAAAATTTAAAGGCTCTCATGCATGTATTGATGGTCTTCAATCTTGAAGAGATCTTGATCATCTTCAGTTGACTCCTTTTAATATTTGATTGAACTCCTTTTGATCTTTTATGCATCTTGAAGTTTTACTTTAGTTATATTCATTGCATCTTGGAGTTTGACTTCAACTATATTCCTTGCATATTGGAGTTTGTCTTTACTTATCTTCATTGTATCTTGCATGCATGTTTCTTATTCTTGACTTCCAAAAATTTCTCCAAGATGGCATAGTAGGAGATATATTTCATGCTTTTTTTTTAAGGAATATCCTCATTTATAATATTCCCTCTTATTTTACCAAGTCTTTAACTCAACTCTTCCATTATTGCATATAGTTTTCCACCTTTCTAGAGATCCTTGAAGATATTCTTCATGCTTGACTTGACCTTTTATAAAATTAGATCAAAGGGGGCATGGAAGGAGAGAATTATATTGAGTGTTTCATTTTTTGAACTTTTTATGGAATATATTTTCTGAAATTTTATTTGATGGTGAACAAGACAACTGTCCATACTAGTTCTTCTTGGAAATGTTCATCTTCCATGGTTTAACAAGCTTCTTGAATGCATCACAAGAGCTTAGAACTTGATGATATTTATTTATTTATTTTTAAAAAAAGGAGTGTAAATATGAGTAAAACATCATCACAATGGTGGCATATACCTTCAAATAAATTTTCATCTCCAAACTCTATGTACAACTTTAAAAAATATTCTTTTGTGCTCTCTAGGCTTCAAGAAACCCTGATTTGGATTTGGGGCTCTAAAATGAGTTATAGGTCTCATAAAACACTTCTCCTATTCTAATTGGATAGGTATAAATTTTTCAAACCTATAAAAAATTTAATTTTTTTAAAACCCTTCACCAAACTCTCAAACAAATATTTACAAAAAAGTATATGCTTGCTACCTATAGGGTGACTGAGGAATGTTTTTCTTTGATTTACACCTATTTTAATATTTTTTACTGTATAATAATGTATTAATACCTTTAAATTAATTATAAACCATCTCAAATTATCTTTTTCCCTTGTAAAGATATGAAACACTCATTTCTAACTCTATTTGTGAGGAAATTAGTGAAAACCCCAAATTTCCTTGATGAACGGACCTATTTTTTCCATTTTATATCCCCTAAAGTACAATAAAGATAATAAAAAAATTTAAAAATTCAATAAGATCAAAACATACATCTATGTCAAATTTTAAGAAATTTCATTTAATAAGATTCAAAATATACAATTTTTAGTGTTTCCTAGCTTGTAGTTTCTCATTTCAGAATGTCTAAATTTCTAAGATTTGAAATTAGGTTGAATTTTATGAGGATTAAAGATAATTATTTTTAAATTAGTACATATAATATCCATTTATTCATTACAACCATTAGATATCTTCAAACAATCTCTTAAACCTTTCAAAAAATACATTTTCTTACTATCTCTCTTACATGCTTGAAACCCTGCAACTTATACCTTTACCTTTATTCATTATTTTCATTTAAATTTTTATTTATAATGATATATTAATTTTATTTATTCCCCATAATATCTCACACAACATTTTATTTTCATCAAATAAGTCAAAAATGTAATCACATCTCCTAAAATTGAGTTATTAGGGTTTGAGAAGGGTTTTAAAGCACTTTATAAACAATTGTTTATAAATTTAATCCCATGTAAGATGATAAAAATTAATTTAATATATTTTTAATATTTTCCCATATATTTTCATAATACCCTTCAAACCAACTCTTCTTTTCCTTTGTGAAATGAACATTTGAAAATCACCTTTACTAGCTTGCAACTACCTAGTTAGAGGAATAAAAGAATTTTTTGCCAAAATTTGGACATGTGAGATATTAATGAGCATTATTTAATATTTATAATGTTTTATATATCTTATTTAATCTTTATTACACTAATTAAACCTTTATAAAAACTTTCACATAAATAACCTTGATCAATGGTGGCAAAATTTGTCAACATTCTTGGTGACCCTACTGGGATATTTATATCTTAAAAACTTAAGAATAATATACTTATGCATTGTTATATGTATTAATGATAATATTACCAAATATAAAACTAAGAGTTTCATCAATAATAACCAACACTTGTGCACAAGCACTTAGGGAATTGAAAACTAGAACAATCACCAACTTAAAAATGTGGAAGATAACACTTAGAGGAAAGTGAAAAATCTAACACTACTATATAAAACACTCAAAATACACCCAGATCAAAAAAAAATAATATTATTTCCTTTTTATATGGTTTAAAAATATGAGTAACAATCTCATGTTTAAATTACATTCTAGTTGAATCAACTATTTTTTTGCATGTCAACCTCTTTGTCTTGTCTCCAAGTGAAGCAACTGAAGCAAACATATCTCCAACATAGACAAAATATTATTATAGTTCAATGCTCACCTTATTATTCTCTTAAATAATAATAAATATCTCAAATTTAACTACATTCTTATTCTTATGAATAGATGCAATTTCAGCCTCTAATGACTCACTAGAATAATGTTTTTGGCTTTTTGTGACATCTTTAGCTATGCCATCTTGATTGTCAAATACTGAAAACTATTGAAGGTATTCAAGGAGATAAAAATAATAATATATAGCTTAATTATGTTATTATTGATATATAATTTTATAAACATCTCCTTGAACATGTTTTCCAAACTTGTCAACCATTTCATCAATATCTTCACAAGGAGATGTAGGCCTAGAAATATTATCAATGTCTTGAATCAACTCAAGTTAATGTTTCCAATCTTCATCAAAAACTTATTTATCCTCACTTATAAATTATTAAGGTTTTCTAGGAATGACTACATCTTATTTTGTATCTTTATTTAGTTTGTGTCTAGGGTTATTACCTTGTGAAACCACTGTTGCAATCTCAGTAGCTATTGTCAAGACATTTTAAACATCTTCATGATACACTTATTGAGTCTCACATACATATAAAATTTAATTTTTATCTTAAATGGATGCAACATAATATTCTTCTATTCCAAATTTAATCTAATTTGACCAATGCAACTCTTGATTATCCTCTCTTGACAAATTCTCCTCTGCATCTAGATGTTTTTTTTTGACTTCCATACAATAGATCCTCCTTAAAAAATGGAGATGGTGGTAGGGTAAGAGGTTAAATTTACTGGAATAATATTATAGGTAATTATGGGATGATAATTAATGGGATTTTTTTATTTAAGAGTCATTAATAAGACTCTTATATTTGGAAGTATTGTATTCATTCAATAATGTTTTGAAAGGAGAGAAATAATCTTGTGTTAGGGATGCTTCATTCTTATCTTTCCATTCAAAAATCAACCTCTCAAATTTTGATATTAGTTTATTTTCATGTAAAACTTCAACTTGAGGATTATATGAGGTGATCAAGAAACGTTGAATAGTTCTTGGTTTGGCTTCAACAACATTTTCCATCTTTTGATTTTGGAATGTCAAAGGGGTATATGAGAAAATTGGAAACTTCCTTAATTGAGAAGCTTGAGGAAGAATGGGGGGAGTTTGAACAAGAATATAATATTTAATAGGATTGGGAGTCATAAAACTTATAATATTTAAGTAATTATACTCTCTTTAAGGTTTAAAGGGTCCTTCTTGTTTCCAACTTGAGTTTTTGGACTCAATTATTTGTACTATCATGGGCAGCTACTGCATTTATTTTCTTGTATCCTCATTATATATATTCAATTATTATATCTATTATTGATTTATATAATAATGATATTCAATATCTTATTTATGCCTATTGTATTCCCCTTCTGTATCATTCTCTATACATTATCTCTCAACGTCAAGTTTTATCTCTTGCACACTTTTTTCAGGATGGTTAGAAAGAATATGATTTTTCCAAGGCCAATTGGAAACATGATTAGGGGTGCGAGGGAGGTAAATTTCATGAGAGTACTAATATTTTATTGGTATAAGGATACTTGAGGTGAATCAATAAATATTTTTCGCTTGATATGAAGGTACAAAAGATACATTTTCATAAAATAGAGGATTGAAATACATACCAATTGATGTTATTTAGGAAATTGGGCTGCTTAAACCAGTTGTATAAAATATGGAGTAACCATAAGTTAAGTATTTTAATAATTTATTTTTTGAAAAATTATAAAACCAACACTAATCTTTATCAATCTTCTGATCTGTTGTCCCACTGGGAATGCCAAAAATTATTATCACTCAAAAGTTCACCTTTGCAAAAATGTGTACATGTTCTTACTATTGTTGATAAAATGGAAGATATACAAAGTTTTTTAACCTATATTGGAGAGAATATCTATATGAAATTATTGTTTCCTTTTGTAAATTCATCTGCTTCTATTTAAACTCTTTAATTTAGTTATTTCTTGACTAGGAAAAGGGTAAAAAGAACAATACACAAACTAAAAATTTGGGGTGATGCACTAATATAAAATTTAATTATGCATAAACTTGAAAAAAATTGGAAGATAAATAACTTGTTTATATTGACTTATTATTCATACAAGGGATGCTACAATAGTATATCATACATAAGTCTTGAGAAACACTCATACTAGCATAGAAAGAATGAACATTGGTTGAATTCACTTCCATATTAGGTAGAAATCAGTCTTAGATAATTTATATGACTTGAAAGAGTTATAATTTTATTCATAAAGGTGAAAGTTTTAGACATAAACATAGGACAAATAATCATTCATTAATTTACATCAATGAACATGAGAGACACACTCCATGAATAACTTAAAAATGGAGGAAAATCAGCACTTTACTACTTCAAAGGTGATGTAGTATAAATTTTGGTAGAGTTTCTATATATATATATATATATATATATATATATATATATAAGGCATAATATAATAATTATCTCTCAAAAATGAATATAATTATAGAAAATCAAGGAAGGAGAGAGGATAAAATCAGCCCCAAAACTAGGGATTAGTCATCATGCTAACTCAACTTCACTCATCCTTCAATTTAACTACTACTCGACCTTCAGTTAAAACACCAAAATTTAAAATTCTTACATATTATATCTTTAGTTCAACCTTATTTTCTTAGATTATGGCATATTATATAGATACAATATTTTTTAAATGTTTTGAAAAGTCAAAGGATCTCATGGATGCATTTATGCTCTTCAATTTTGAAGAGATCTTGATCATCTTCAGTTAATTCATTTTGATCTTGTATTGAACAAGTTTTGATATTGAATGAATCTTTTATTTTTAATTTATTTATCTTCATTTCATCTTTTATTTTTAATTTATCTATCTTCCTTTCATCTTGGAGTTTGACTTTAGTAATCATCATTGTAGCTTGTATGCATGTTTATTCTTCTTGACTTCCCCAAAGTGATCCAAGGTGGCATAGTAGGAGATAGATTGCATGTGGTTTTTTAAGTATTATCCTCCTTTAAAATATTCACTCATGTTTGATCAAGTCTTAATCTCAACTCTTCCTTTCTTGCATGTAGTTTTTCCACCTTTCTAGGGCTCCTTGAAGATGCTCTTCATGTTTGACTTGATATTTTCTAAAATTATCTCAAAGGGAACATAGAAGGAGAGAATATTTTTGCATGATTAATTTTCTTAAATATTCAAATAATATCCTTTCTAAAAATTTATTTTATTTTGAACAATATAACTCTTCATGTTGGTTCTTCTTGGATATGCTCATATTTTATGGTTTGACAAGCTCTTGAATGTACCATGAGAAATTAGAACTTGATTATATTTAATTATTTGAATATATAATTAGTTTAAATAGGATTATAACATCATAACCATGTTTTCATAGACTTATTAACAAATTTTTATCTCTAAACTTCATGGACAACTTCAATAAATGCTATTTTGTGCTCTCTAAGCCTCAATAAATCCTTACCTGGATTTGAGGGTCTAAAATGAGTTAAAGGCCTCACCAAAAACTCCTCATATGATCACTATATAGGTATAAATTGGAAATACATTTAAATTTTTTAAAATAATGAAAATACATTCCCAAACTCTCAACCAAAAATTCACAAAAAAGTATTTGCTTGTTGCCCACATGGTGACCTATAGATATTTTTCATTTATATGCGACTATTTTAAATTGGTTTTAATTGTATAACAATGTATGTATACATTTAAATTAATTATACACCCTATTTTTTTCCCTTGAAAATATCTGAAACACTCATTTCTAACTCTATTTGTGAGTAAATGAGTGAAAACCCCTTATTTCCTTCATGAATAGACATATGTTTTTTTAGTTTATCTATCTTTAGGTAAATTACATACATTAAAAAAAATTAAATATTAAATGACATAAACACAAACCTTAATATCAAATTTCAATTTATTTCATTTAATAAAACTCAAAATATGCACTTTTGAGTGTTTCTTAGCTTACACTTTCTCATTTTTGAATGCTTGTAGGTCTACATTTTGTCATTTTATGGAGATTTAGGAATCCTAAAGACAAAAATATTTTTAAATTTGGACATATAATAACCAAAATAATAATTTTAACTATTATATATCTTCAAATAATATTGTAAACCTTTCAAAAAATATCTTTTTATGATTGTCTCTCTTGCATACTTCAAACACTATAACCTGTACCTTTACCCTTTTCCATTATTTGCATTGAAATTTTTATTTATAAAGGTAAATTAAGGTTATTTATTCCCCATAAGATCTAAAAAAACTTTTTATTCTCATCAAATAACTCAAAAATGTAATCACATCTCCTAAAACTGAGATATTTGGGTTTAAGAAGAGTTTTAGAGCACCTTTCCTTCTTAATGATTGTTCATAAAGTTAAACCCATATAAAATAAAACCAATTCATGAAATATTGATTTAATAGAATAAAATATTTTATAATAATACCATTATAACCATATCTTATTCTCCTTCATGAAACAAACATTTGAAAATTACCTTTACTAGCTTGCAACTAGCTAGTTCGAGGAATTGAAGAAACATCTACTAAAATTTGGACATATGAGATATTATTGAGAATGATTTAGGATTGATGAAGTTTTTAGTATTTTTTGTAGATAATATTTAATATTTATTATATAAATTTATTATTTATAAAAACCTACATATAATCATCCTTGACCAATGGTGGTAAAATTTGTCAACAATAAACATGTATACACCTATGTGTGAAGATATAAATTATAGATTTTCACTCATAGTATTGTATTTTTTTATCATGTGTTTAATATTGGGTTTAAATTAAACTCACATATTTTTTAGATAACCCTTTATATGGCAACCATTATGTGATAATTTGGTGGTTATGTATCTGTTTAGTGTCTTGGACCAATAACAACTCAACAACAAACCATGGGATTTTGGGATGTCAACAACAAATATGTTTATTGTATATTACACATGTGGATCATATGTATGATAAATATTTTTTAATTATCTATCATATGTGACTGAATACTTGTCCAACTATAAAACCACTCTCTTTGACTTATCATGGGTCAAACCTAATTCATAGGATAAACTATCAACATCACATTGGCCTAAGCACCCGAGCAAACAAAGTAGTTATGCATGTTATTTTTAAACATTCAGATATTTATAATAAATTGTGGTACTTAAAATTTATATTTAAATACCATCATATTATCATGTGTAGATTTGAATTTTTTTGATGTAGAGGATCTCCTGGTTAGGGGTCTGATAAATAATTCTCTTTATTCAATGATCTAATATAGTTCATGTAGGGTGATATTGGATTTGATCTTCTTCATGTCCTAAAAAATGTTGTACCCAAACCTTCTTTGTGGTTTTGTGCTCTCAACTTCTTATCTCTCCTTGGGGATGTGTGTTTTTGTTGGCTTAAAAAACTAGAAGAGTAGTAGCATTATTTTTTAGAGGAAATGAAGTGGTAATTGGATACTTTATCCTCAGATTGTAATTATTCCTCTAGAACTATTGGAATACGTGGACCTCATTTGTATTATCTTCTAGTTCATTATCATCCTCTTCTATAAATGGGAGATCATAGGTCTCAAATACCATTGTTGTGTTGGAGTGTCTGAGATCAATAGATAAAGAAGGTATTATTTGATGTGTAGATCCTTCTTTCTTGTCCATCTCCTTATGAAAGATCTTAAATGTTGTACACAAATTAATTCATTCAAGCTCACCACATTGTGTAATGTGATGAAATTGACACTAATTAGGAAGGGTTACTTCCATACTCTATCATCTTATTAGATGAGACTTATTATTCTTTATTATTTATAGGACTATTAAAAAGGCCTTTTGTATCTCTAAAATATGAAGCTCTTATTGGTAATACATCTTCCAATGTTACCCATGTGTTTTTGTATGTTCAAAAACTCATTACTTAATATTTTTACCATTATATAAATTGTTTCTAATTCTATTTTTTCGGAATCAAAATTGTTACCCTATGATATATCAGTGTTTAATGGTATTAATGATTGATTCAAGTTTTTTTTGTTAGGCACATAATTATTCAAGAACCTAGGATGCTAATTACATGGAGCTTGGGTTAAAGGTAGTTGATTATACACTTGGTTCTATTTTATGTTTTGAATTAGAATGAAATATATAAAAATAGGGTCAAGATTGAGTGGGTCCAAATATTACATTATAGGATTTAACTGTTTATCTACACTGATAAATTCAACATAATCTAATGTTAATATATCAATACAAACAACTCTACATATAAAGATATAAATCATAGGGTCTGTAACACTATTGTACATATCTTAGGCTAATGCCTCATTAGGTGTGTAAGCAATCTCTATTTTGGTATACATATTCTTAAATCTAGAATTAAAGGCTTGGACTGGCTCATTTGGCTTTCTTCTCATGCTTGTAAAGTGTTTATAAACAACAATTTAACTAGTGACCAAGAAAAATTATTCTAAAAAGGTGTTTTGACACTCTTCTCAAGAGGTAATTTTACCTTTTGGGGCATTAAGAAACCAATAATAGGCTACATATAACAATATAAAGGGAAGTAGTCTACATTTAATTTCTTCATGGGTTACATTCAAGATTCCCAAAGTAGTTTTGAAGGCCTTGATATGTTATTTTTTATTCCTTCCTCCTAAGGGATATAATAAAGGCAAATATTTATTAAGGTTTATTGGTAGGTCATGGACAAGTCCTACAACATTAGTAGTAAAATAAGCTCATATTGGATCCTAAATAGGAGTTATGGGTTGAGCCACTAGGAGTAATGGAAGATGTGATTGTCTACCTAGAGAAAATGATTGAGCATGGGGTTCTCTCCTAAATCTGTTACTAGAATTATTTTTTCTATGGATTTAAAATGGTGGTAATAGTAAGTTAGTGTCTGAGGTTAACCTTGCTAATATTTTGGGTGCTTCTAGTGTAACTCAAGTGATTATTTTAAATAAAATATAGGTAGAAGTGCATGACCTCCAATTTAAGTTTACATATTGATTTGAGTTTATGCACACCCAAGTAACCTTACGAGGTAGCCTATAATATTTTAGGATTAGTGAAAAGTATTCACTCTAAGGCATGAGTAACAAGGTATTAGGTTTTATAAACAACCTATTGGAAGAATAATAGTGAATGAGGAACTTTTTTTTTTACCATAGATGGGTCAATTATGGATGAATATAAATCTACTTGAGATGGGTGGACTAATTATGGTTCTAACCTAAGGTGGGTATGAATTCAAAAGAAACTCAAAAAGGAGGGAAAGGTAGGGAGGTAAAGGAGGCTTTTGGACCACACTATATGAAACCTTTTAAGACTAGTACTTTAACTATATGTTTCACACCAAACTAGCTTTTTTAAGCTATTGTATCACACCAATAATCAAACATATTTAGTATACAAAGGGAACCAAAATAAAACACACTTAAACACATTAAATGAAAGGTTGTCATGTTTATTAGACTGAAATAACACATCTACAATAGGGGATTATGATTTATGTGTAAAATATATTCAAATCAGTTATAGATTAATATAAAAAATTGTATTTAAAATAAATGACTTGTACATAACCAAAATACTAAGAAATTATAATGATATAACTTATTACACAATCAACAAGTTGGAGAACAATCAATATTTTCACATCAAGAATAAAATTTTAAAACTTTTCAAAAAATATATATTAATCTTAATAGCCAAAATTATCTTCCCTTTGGGAATGGTAGGATGTAATTATAGATAGCTTAGGATGGGGAAGTCCTCATCTTTCAAGCATAGTATAGAAACATATCTAAAATACAATACTTGCATTTTGATCTCATGAAAATGATGCATGTAAAATAATCATCCAAACATATAATTTCATAGATAAAAATATAATAAATACATGGAATGTATATTTCAAACAATTTTTTTAACTTAATAAAAACATGAAAATACATAATTATATTTAGATGGGTGTTGATGTGGTACCACTAGCTGAAGAAGATGATTGAATGACAACTAGAGGAATTGAACAATCCCTTGTTATTCCTTGAGGAATTAAAATGGTCCCACTTGGAGTTTTCATGGCTATTAATCAAGAAAACTAGGAACCTTGAGATGATAGGGAGACACTACCAGTGTTTTATGTGCTTATAGCTAACCACGAAGCTATTTAGTTTTACCAAAGTTCTTCAAATAATGTGTGTGCTACTTCAAACTCCTTATTAATGATGTCAAAAATTAGCAAGGAAGGTTTGAAGAGTTTGATGGACTTAAACATCAACCTTGTATATTCAAATTTTGAGCTCTTGAATTTTATTTCCAGAGCCTCAACTCTTATCACCCTATCCTTGGAAAAATTTACCAACTATAAAATTTCATCATCGGTCTTATATATTGTGGCTTTTAACTTATTCCTTGAAGTTGTTTATAGTTTTTTAGAGGAGGATATCAAAATTTTGTGTGTTTCCTAATTCACCTATAGGATTAATCACATTATTGACCCTAATGTCTTATAGAATTTAAAAATCCTCACTTTCATGACTTGCGAAATGTCCCAATAAAGTATTCATCTATGTATGCCAATTGAGGCAAGAATCCATTTTGGAAATTACATAATTAAAGTACCATGATGTATCTATGTTGGAAATCAAGTTAAATTGGTTGAAGGTACTAGTTCAAGAGCATTGAAATAATAAATTCAATCTTTTCTCTATTTATTTCATTTGGTGACAAAGTTTAATTACTTGTTGTCTATCTGATTGGATTCCTACTCTAGAAAATTGGATATTATGCAAAATTCTATACAAATTAGTGGATTCACTTTACACATCATCAATTGTCTCACGATTATCATGTATAGTCTATCTTTGTTATAACCTCTAATTTGATTCATGAATTGAGTCCATAAAAGCATATAAATCTTTAGTATATTCATTAGGATCCCTAGGATTCCTTTTAATTCTATTTTCTAAGTGAAACATATTTTCTCTTTATTCAAATTCCATTTATTTCCTTGTATCAAAATTCAATGCCTTTTTGTTACTCACCCTTTGTATGGTTCCACTCTTTTTATATAGTAGAGTAGAGACTATATGTAACTCTATGAAAACTAGGTTCAATATCTCATCCCTTGCATTTTACATATCTATTACCTATTGGGGAACGACAAGTTCTATTTTTCTTCATCTGGTAGGATCAGATCTTTATATGTGGAAGGTGGAGTCATTAGAGGAGGTATTATTATTAATGGTGTCAATGATATACTTATTTGTATTGGGAACTAGAGAGGCGGATAGATTATTCTCTCCCATGGTGTAGGTTTTCTCAATAGAGTGACTTCAACCACATACTTGATAAATCCTAGGGTTGTCTGAATAGTCATAGTGGTTAAATATATGGGTGAATATTAAGGCACAAACAACTATAGTTGAGCTAAATTTTTTCTAAGGGTTGATGTCCTTATAAGGTTTTATGTAGAAACTGTAATCCTACTACTAAAATAAACTCCTTTCTATGGATCCTTTATTTTCTTTGAAGTTGAAATAATGGGAGAGTCAACATAACTAGACAAAATAATATTTGGAATAACTAAAGGAAAATATATATCTAGAATATTTACACTAGCAATAGATGAAACAAGAGAAGAGACAACCTCATTTACACCTTATATTTTTTCTTCTATGAGTATTTTTAGGTCCAAAGTTCTCAAAAGAGTTTCTTTTTATTGTATGCTTTCCAAGATCATATCTTGAGCCTTTTCTAATGTCACTTACTCATCATGTGGTGATGACTCTTCACTTATTATAGGTATTAACCACTTAACAATTTATACATATTATTTACCCTTATTATTTGAATATTCAATATAAGATATTACTAGTGTAAGATCTTTTGCTCCCTCCTCATCAAGGGATTAATCTATGTTTTGCAGACCAAAAGATGGCCTTTATTTATTTTGTTTTCAATTGGAGGAGGTTGAAAACCCCTTAGATTTCCTCTGGTAGGTGTCCATAATGGAAGGAAATGGAGATGGTGAAGTGACTATAGGATATATAATGGAGGAAAGTATTCTTGGGAAAAATCAGAGTCAGACATAGTAAAAACTAATTCATATTAAATTCATGGAAAATACATAGATATTTTAGTAAAACTTATAATATAATATTATTCATACTCATTGTATTTTTTCTATATCAAATCCATATGAGAATATTACAATTATATAGGAAGATACTTTCCTATAATTGAAGAGATCAAATATCCACCAATGTCTCAACTGAATCTCCCTCAAACTAGTAAAACATTATATTAATATGAGATATATTGGTAACTATTAACAATATATCCATATAAAAAACTAAATCATAGTACAAACCTATTAACATTTTATTGTAACTAATAATAATAACATTATTATAAATTAATAATGTGAGCATCCCTCAAAATTCACCTCCTTATGAATATTATTAATCCTATCAACACCCCCTTAATGTGAACATGGGGAAAATAACTCTCCCATATTTGCACTTGTACTCATGATTTAATGATTTTTAGAGGAGAATCATAAACTTTACATGATAGTTTTATAAATGGCTGATCAACAATAAAAAAAATAATTCTCAATGGTTTTACACTAGCTAACCAACAACTACAAACAAATGGTTTTACAAGTGGCTAACCAAAAAATAATGGTTTCAAAAGTGGCTTACCATAAACCACATCAAGATTTGAAGTATAGTTTCTATATCTCATAACTATCACATTTCAAAAAAGTTACATAGAAATTTTTAGTTCACTTATGATGAATGTGAACATGCATACAATATTTGTTCTTATTTCAAACCACACCATGTTAAAAACAACACACAACACACAACTAAAAATAAAATTCGCCATTAAAGTAGAATGTGGCCCTATCACTAGTGTTTAATGAGAGGATATGAAACCTCTAGCCTCTATTTCCTCCTTCCTCTAGTTAATGATGGTTCTTACTTAGCTGATAGGATCTTGAATCTCATATCTGAAAGTTTGAGAAGAAACCCCCTCACAATTCATACATCACATACAAGCAAAAATGCATTCGTGAGGTATTTTTTTATTTTTAAAATTTTTACTTTATATGATGTAGGAATTTTGATAAAAAAGACAAATCTTATTATCTTTTATTTCTCCAACATATAAATGACTTTGAAAATTTTGACACTCTTTTATAATAAATTACTCTTTTGAGTTTTTTGACATAAAAGATGACTCGATAACTCCTTTTATTTAGTCAATGAAAAAATCATTAAGAATGATCTCATATAAAATAAACTAGGACATTTAAAATTTAATATAAAATACTTAAAAAAAACTTTGTCACATTTGTCACATTTGACAAATTGAACTATATTAATTTTTAAATACACAAATAATATAGTATTGACAAAATTGTGACTCAATAAAATACAACCTAAGGACATGCTTATGAATAAACCAACCTAAAAAAATAAATATATAATATATGAACTCTAATAACTTATTCACACCTACCATTAAAAATTTTATATAGAAAGACATGTGCACATGACTTGACTTATGCCAAGTTTAGCCAGTACTGGAAATAGTTGTTAATCAACAAAAAGAACTCATACAACAACTAGTGGTAGTATTTATCTGATGGTGGATGGATGAATGAAGGGATGGAATAATTCAAGATATACCTTTGATGATACATCATTACAAATTATTGGGCATCAATTTTTGATCAAAGAATGTATGCTACTAGGTTAAAAAGTTGACGTGAGTTTGTAGAGTCATCATCAGGGCAAAGGCATCGAGCTAAAACAATACATGATGGAGTTGGAAACTTACACGTGAGCTTTTAATACTTATGGTAGATAAAAATTATAAATAAAAAAATTGGATCTGTATTTGACCGTGATTGTGTGCATATGAAGATTGAACTGTTATTATGTGGTTGTAGATTAGACTAATATTTGCAATAGTTTATAGTTAAGAAGACATATAGAGAGATTTTAAATAGGTCTCATAAGAGTTGAATGGATTCAAGCATTAGATTCAAAAATAATATCTTCTAAAAGATGTGATACTATCACATATATTATATGTTTCTAGAGCCATAAATTCATGATCTCAGAGGATAACTACATGCATATAGATATTGTGGGTTTATATGCATAGTAGAATAGGAAATTATCAATAAATTTAATTGGTAAATTTGTAGATAAGTAGATAAATTTTGTATACTAAATGATACCATAACTAAAAGGATAGAATTTTAATGCACTAATATGTCACATTATTATATTATCAATTTGACTAAAATATTTATGTATTCACCATGAGTGCAATATGAATTATTTTATACTATGTCTGACTCTGATTTTCCCCAAGGTATGATATTAGAGTGAGAAAATGGTCTACTAACTTGTTGAAGGAGTATAATACCATTAATCATGAGAGTCAATTGAACTACTATATTGTTGTATCCTACCAATGATACAACAATATAGTAGTTCAATTGACTCTCATGATTAATGGTAATATACTCCTTCAACAAGTTACTATACCATTTTCCCACTCTAATATCATACCTTGGGGAAAATCAGAGTCAGACATAGTATAAAATAATTCATATTGCACTCATGGTGAATACATAAATATTTTAGTCAAATTGATAATATAATTTTATTCATAATCACTATATTTTTTATATCAAATCCATAGGGGAAGATTAAAATTATATAGGAAGATGATTTCCTATAATTAGGGAGATCAAATCTCCACCTATATCTCACCTGAATCTTCCTCAAACTAACAAACCACTATATTAATATGAGATATATTGTTAACTATTAATAATATATCTATGTAAAAAACTAACCCATAATACAAACCTATTAATGTGTTATTTTAACTAACAATAATAAAACTATTAAAAATTAATAGTGTGAATGTATCTCAAAAAGTATCAGTGTAGGTGGTAGTGAAGTAATGGTGAATGGAGTAGGGGATGGAATAGTAGGGAGTGATTGAGAAGATG
Organism: Torreya grandis; assembly: GCA_037957365.1. Lineage (NCBI taxonomy): Eukaryota > Viridiplantae > Streptophyta > Pinopsida > Cupressales > Taxaceae > Torreya > Torreya grandis. Next base: position 496,286 of record JARHVA010002324.1, read on the forward strand.
CTTCCTAACTGATGGTAGTGTATGGAGGTGGACTTACCAAAGGAGTATAAGGATAAGAAGGGAAAAATGAAATAATCATGAAATTATCATTTATAAACTCAAGGAGAATAAACTAGGTAATAATTGTAAGTGGTGGTATAGATGTCATCAACAATGTGCTCTTTTATCTATATAGAGGAGGTATAGTTTTCTATTTTGTATTGGTTATTCCCAAAATTATAACAGTAGTATCTAGATATGAAGAGGTAATTTAAGGATAGGGGGCTCTTATAATTTCCCTTCTTATATAAGGATTACACTCCCTCTAACTTCTAGATTCAACCTTTTGTAAACTTTTTTATTCTATTGTAGGAGAGGGAGGTTGGTTTTATTCTTTTAAATCTTGTGGTTGAGTTGGATGCCATTGATAGCTCTATGCTCTTTATTCTTATTCTTCCATCTCCTTAGCTTGTTCTTCATCAATCTCAAGATTTTATTGAAGAGTCTAAACAAAAATCATAGACATTTATTTATCTTTCATTCTTGTCCACACCTTAGTATCATTTTATGCATTCAAAAAAAAAGATCATTATCATATTCTTGGTGACCATATGAAATTTTCACCTTTCTCATTTCCTTGAGGTGCTCGATATATGTCCTAATTTTATTCATGGGGTCCTATTCACTAAATTAGGCCACCATTAGATTGTAGTGGAATCTAAATTTTCTAACTTGGTGGAAATGTGTCCAACAACAAATTATAGATATCTAACACTTAGAAGAGTTTTATAATAATAGGCATGATGTTTAAGGCCAAGTTATTCATAAATGTTTTTATATAGTTACAAATCCACCTCATATTCTATAATTTTATCTAGGACATGGTGAGGCATAAATAGAGTAACTACTATTGTCCCTTCAATTTAAATGACTATGTAGTCAGGGTAATAACAATAATCTCCCATTTTACCAATTCTTATTGTTAGATTTGTAGACAACCAAGGCATCTTGGTGCCATGGATTACTTGATATACTAGAGGATATATTTTCTCACATATTCTTTGAATTTATTTATTGAATCTATATATAATCATGAAAGAGTAATCTTCATAGATTTTATTACCCAAATATTCCAATGACGGTTTCCATATCTCCCCATGCATCATTTGAACTATATCAAGGATTGTATCTATTATATATGACATCAAATAAAATTTACCATCAGCTAGCTTTTGTTTAGGAATAACATTTGTGTTTTTAATATTGTAGTTGTGACTTCCCCAAGGGCAACTGACTTTTCTACAGTTAAAAGAATGTCTAGTAAAGGAACCCATTCTACTTTCACATAAGTTATACTTTAGAAGGGCCATAGCTATATTAACTCCATGTGTAAATTTGACAATGCAATTGGAGAAAATGCCTCCCTTAGGATTTGCTCTCTAGTACTTAACCAACCATTACTTTAGTTTATCATTTATTGTGTTATGCTTAAGATAAATATTAGTCAATACTTGGTTATAGGTGGTATCAAGTCATGGATGTATGAGATACATTTCAAATACCTCCTATAAATAATCTTATCTACATTTTAACTTTTCATAATATACATTCAATCTATGAAAAAATTACATTAAAAATAAACCTCTAAGTAGGTTTAGGCAAGGCATTACCTCTGATTTTTCCATCAATAGATGGAGACCTTGTGTTTTAATGGTAAATATGTCATTGATATAGTGTTTCTCATCTAGATATAATTGGTATTTCATATGTAGGGTTCCATAGAATCTACAACATTATAGAGCACAGAATAGTGGAGGAACTTGAATTTGAGGGCACTTTTATCAACCATTGTGTCCATGTATTCTTCACTTCCAACACAAGAGTGTACTAAGGGGACTTGAACACACAGTTTCTTCAAAGACTGGGCCATTCTATCAATATGAACTATGTAATTTAATATGTAAATCATCCATTTTGTTATTATAAATTCACTAAAAACTCTAGGGCTCTTTAGACATTCGAGGGCTGAGAATTACAAATTTTGATTGATAAATTGATGGCGAAATGACTAACCTTCAATTATGTTTCACATAAATTTCCCAAAAATTTGAGTTTTAAATGAATTCATGTGACATCAATTAAAATAATAGCCTTTTTATTTTATTCCCATTTTAATTTGAACATGCCAATTAAATTTGGTAGGCTCACTTATTTTCAAGATGTCAACTATTTGTTAACTTTATTTGTCTAATCATCCTATTCTAGGAAACTATTAAATTCTTTCTTACTCACTTCTTTTCATTATTTTCAAAATCATTTATGTATATTTTGAGCCTCTATCTCCCAAATCTATCACACTTGTTCAATTATCTTTTATTTGAGCCTTTAGATATACATATATGATTGATATACCATGGGGTTGTGAGTTAATGTAATTGTGACACGTAGGGCAACCATGGGCCTATGGGGACTCAAAGGCATGGGTGTTTGATCCTTTTGAACTATGTAGGTCTATTAAATGTTCTATATAATGTATTTTCAACACGTGGCATGATCTTGGGGCTTTAGAGGTATAGAGACATGAAGCCACATGACCTTTGAATGATCAAATTTACTTTAATCCCTCAGTGATTATGGGTAAATAGAAATGTGAAAAGTGTCAAATACTCATAGATCATAAGCTTATAACCATTATAATTTTTTTCTTCTTTTTTGGTCTCAAATTGATGATAATATGCCAAGTGTTGAATGCTTGGAACTCAAAATCTATAGACCCTTAAATTGTAGGAACTCAAAACCATTAAATCATGTTAATCCTTGTATGGCCCCAGACTGACAAGAATATATTAACTGTCAAATTAAAAAGAATGCATAAGCTTAGAATCATTATAATTTGATAACTCAAAACCATTAAATGATGAAATTTTGTTTTAAACCTTTTGTGGTTTTGGATAAACAAAAATGTGCCATGTATCCTATTCTCAAAGCTCGAGAACCTTAAAAACTTCTAAACTTTTTTTGAAATTTGAAGGCTTTAGGTAACATGGTCATGACATATGTCAAATATAAAAGCATAAGATCTTTAAATACTTAGAATCTTTTTAAAAGGGATATAAGTTTCAAATAACATGGTGATTCCACTTGTCCTAATTTTGTGTAATAATGGTAGGGCCCAATCATGAATGATTAACAAGATTTTATTGATATTTCCATAATCATTCAAAAGAAAACATATGAAAACTAGGATGAAAACATTAGTTTAATTATTCCATAAATCAAAGCATCAATTTTTCAAATGGAAATATGGAAACCTAAGGTTAATAATAACTCAAAATATTTTTTTTAAGCTTTGATTTTCATGATTCAAACTCTTTTAACTTTATACTTATGAAGACAAACTTAGACTTATACATGAATAAATTCATATCATGGATTCTTAAGGCTTATAGGACCCCTAATAAAAATTTTCAACAATAATGGGTCCTCATTTGAATTGTTTAAAATGGGGTGTGTGTGTGTGTGTGTGTGTTAGGGAACAATAGGTCTCACTAGAGTTATCCTTAAATGTGGATCACCAAGCTAAAAAACAAAATCAATCTAAGATAATGAATCAAATTTCAAAAAGGTAAATTTAGGAATTGAAAATTAAACCCAAAATGTCAATAATGGATTAAGTTGTTCTAATCAGTAAAAATCATAATTGAAAGCATTATTGACATAATACAAGGATGTGATTTCCTAGACTTATGAAGATTATATATTTTGTATCCCAAGGTTATTTCACACACTATAACACTTAGAAAGGGACATAAACCTTTCAAAAAAAATAAAATATAGGTTAATCCCTTTTTGGAACCCCTCATTTTGAAAGAAGTCTAGAAACTTCCAATCAAACATTATACTTGGGTGGCTAACCTATCTCCCATGGTAAATAATAATGGCATAATCGAAATATGTGTAGATTTTATAAACCATAATCAATATATATATATATATATATATATATATATAACCTTATTTGAATGAAATAATACACATAATTAGTGGGTTTGAATTGATGTCTTTTTTAGATGAATTATCAATATACAATCAGGTCTTAGTAAAAAATGATGATAAAATTAATATTAATTTCACAACTAAAGAGGGAAATTTTACATATAAGAGAAAGAATTTTGGAATTATCAATGTAGGTGCCACTTTTTATTGAGCCATGAATTTTTATTTTCAAGGAATCATTGTTAAGTACATAATTATTTACATGGATGATCTAATTTTATTCTCTAAGTATATAGTATATCATTTAGCTCATTTATATAGAGTATTTGATAGATGAAGAAGGTATGTAATCTCACTAAATCCCAAGAAGAGTAATTTGGAGTCATGGAAGGTAATTTTTTGGGACATTTAATCACTAAGGAAGGTATTTATATTGATCTTGAAAGAGTTTGTGCCATTTAAAAAATTCCATATCTTAATAGGTAAAAATAAATCACATTCTTTTTTAGTAAGATATTTTTTGTTCAAAAATTCATTTCAGGATTTGCAAAAATTGTAAAACCATTGAATTTTATGTTCAAATAGGATGCAAAAATTGAATGGAATTATTAATCTAAGAAATAATTTTAATATATAAAAAATTCCATCACCCAAGCTCCTATTATAATTAGCCCAAATTTCATCAAGAATTTCTTCTTGTATTATTTCACATCAATTCATACTATAACAATGGTGCTCACTCAAAATATTTAAGATAGTGAGCATCCTATAACCTTCATGAATAATAATATAAATGATGTATAATTTAAGTATTTTATGATTGATAAAAAAAATTTATGATATAATCAAAGTAGTAAATAAATTTAGAGACTATATCATACACAACAAGACATACACAATTATCCTAGACCCAATGGTAAAACTCATGCTTGAATAAAATGAGCTAGGTGAACAAAGAGGTAAATTAATGGACAAATTACAAGAGTTAGAATTATAAATTAGACATACTAAGTTTTATGAGGATAAATAATCATTAAATTGATCACATGTATTGATCCACATATTCTCATTGAGCAAGTTAACCAATCTAGAATAATTGGTGGTGAATGGTATATTCAAATCATTCACTACCTAATCATAGGCACATGACCTCATAAACTAAATAGAGAAAAAATGATAACACTCAAGCTCAAATAATCACACTCTATGATTAAAAATGGATTTTTATATTGTAATAAATTTGAAGTCATCTATTTAAGGTGTGTTTCTAAAGAATAAGGTATAGATATACAAGATAAATATCATCAAAATATAAGAAATGGAGATCCCTCAAGAAATTATATAGCTCATAAAATCCTAAGGATGGGATACTAATGACCTAATTTTTAAAAATATGCACACAATCATATTATGATTTGTCACCAATGGAAAATATTATAGAAAAAGAAATTCATACATCCATTCCTCTACAACTTATGATTGAAGGGTGATATTATGCATAGTGGGGTCTAAATTTTATAGGGTTAATTAATCCCAATCCATTAGTTGGACACAATTTTATGCTAAAAAATAAAGACTATTGCATGAGGTGGACTAAATTAGTTGCTACAAAGAAACTTAGGGCACAATATGTAAAAAAAAATCTTGAGGAAAATATTCTACGTAGGTTTAAAACACCAATTTATTTAGTGTGTGATAATGGTCTATTTTTAAAATTTACCCAATTTATTAAACGGGCTTATAAAAATCATATATTTGTTAAATTTTATTCAAATTAATATCTATAATAAATGTATTTTTTGAATTTACTAATAAAAATTTAATTTTTAATATTATAAATAAGTTTGTAGAGATAAAACCAAGAGAATGACATTTATTTAGAAAATATGCATTATACAGAAAAAAACAAACATAAGAAAATGATGAAAATTTCACATTTTATATTAGTATATGGAAAACCACCTATTTTCCTCATTACACCCAAGTTTCTAACATACTAGTTTATGCAAGAGTATATGGGAGATGATGACATGACTCAGTCTAGGTTATTGGACATTGTTCAAATGGAAGATGCAAAAATAGAAGCAACAACATTTTAGTAAGAATCAGGGCATTATCAAAACATGGTTTGACAAAAAATCAAAGATCAAAGTTTTTAGAATTTTAGATTTAGTCATTCTATGGGATAAATCACATGATAATAAAGGAAAATGTGATAAGATCACTCCATTATGGATCAAAACATATCATATTTTTGACATTTTGGGTAACAACAATTTTTGTTCAAGACCTCCAAATTAATAACTTGATTTTTCTAGTTAATGAACATTTAAACAATATTTCATGTCTACTCCAACAGAGAGAAAATCATAATGATTAAGAATTCTTATTTAGTAATAGGAATAAATTATATTTAATATTTTTCTATATTAGATTTCCTACTTTCCTAGATTATATTTCATGATTTTCTAACTTTAATTTTATTTTAGTTAGTTTTGTGTTTCAATAAGGTCATTTTGACCACTTGTTGATAGACTACCAAAATTTATCCTAGAAGGTAGTTAATCACACTTAAGGATATTAATGCATTTATTATTAATGAATTTTCCTCTTAGAATTGAGATATGTATCATGAATGGATGGAAATTTTTATTTATATTAAATAAATTTATCGTATTTTTAGAAGTTTGATATTTTCATGAAATTTTTTAGAAATACTTATCATTTTAAAATATCCATCATCGAAGTACATGATTATAATTTTTTAGGAGATAATAAACATCAAGAAAAATAAAATGAGTGAAATATTTTATTTATAATAAATTTTACTCATCTATATCTAGCCAATGGTGGTTCCCAACCCTTCTTCTAAGTTATACGAAAAAAATCTTGGAAGGAGAGTGATTAAAGTAAAATCTATTAGGGATATATAAACCTAACTAGTAATAGAGTAATGATTAGATTAGAATCATAGGTATCTATACCATGACTATGGGTGCCTAGATGGAAGCAGAGCAATGCCCAAATTCCCATACATACTTAAAATTTAAAACAACTCGAGCTAAGAAAAGGCAAAGGGACCTCATTATTTTTTTAATCTTGGATAAAAATATCCTAAAAAGGAGAAATAACCTTCACCTAATCACACATGATGTAAAATTTTATAAGGATTATTATGTTGCATGGTTATGTTTAAGTATCTTTCAGTTCTATGATTTCATTATTTATTCATTATAAAATTGATGTCTTGTTATGATAGTAAAACCAAATTTTAGGTTCTCAAATACTCAAGAGTATTTCCCCATTAAGTAACCATTGTTTGTGATGAACACACTCTATTTTCTAAAAATTCAAATAAAGATCCATACATTATAAAAAACTTATATACTTAGTCCTTATCAAGACATGAATCACTCTTGAAACTAATAAAATCATATTAAGCCAATGTTTATCATCACTCTTTTTAATCATTTCATAAGTTTGGGATTAAAACATAGTTAGATTAAATCCAAAGGTTATATAGTGATTATATCAATTTATTTGAAAAACCATGTTGGCCATTCTATTATAATTTTTTTTGGATTTAATAGATGTATAGATGGGTGTTGCATGCATGTTAAGAATCTGAGGATCATTGAAATTAATAAAAGCTTCAAAAAAATATTTTAGCATGATAATTACAAGAGATTGATCCACACATATTCATCTCAGTGCATCATTGGTATTTGATATAAAAAATATGTTACAAATTCCCATGACTAGATGACTACATTAGATTGCTTCATGTGTCTTCATCTCACTAAATTAAATCTCTCATTTGATAACCCTAAGTCACAAACATCGATAACCACCCAGTAAAGTGATATGCATCCATGTGTCTCAATCTTTTTTGATCATAAGATTTGGGTAGATAACTAAAATACAAAGATAGGTGACTAAGATACTCATCAATATTAACCCATGTGTTAAAATATCACTACACATATACCGATATACAAAATGATAGAGACCAAAGATATAAACTAAGTGATGCAATGAAATATTATGAATTGTCATATTTTATATAGTCAATATCCAACTATCATTTACCAATTGTTTCATGTGTCCCTTTCATTATAGTCACCTATTGTGTGTCATGTCACATGTCATCATCTCAATACTTGTATACTAACACACCCTGAGGATGTAATGATGGTTATAAATCAAGTGATAAAGTAAAAATTCACCATGTTTCCTATAATGACACAATCAACTATACAAATATATGATTCAACAACATGATGACAATTGTAAAGATAAATTAGCATGCTAAAACTTAAATGAATTATTTAAAAACCAAATATAATGACAAAGTACCACATGTAAAATTAACTTGTGAAATCTTACATCATAAAATCAAATTTAAAAATTAGAATGGATGGGTTATTGAGACCTTTACTCTATAATTAATTCTAAAACATGGAAGATTCAAGAAATGAATTATATATATACTCAAATGGATTATATTTTATGTCCCAAAGTCAAATCTAATTACATTTTCAAGTTTCTAATTCATGAAATTCTATCTAGAGCTCCATATCAAATAAAAGCCCCAAATTTGAAATTAAACATAGAGCTCAGTTCAATCAGAAATGGAAGCTAAGAATAAATAACCATCTCATTCAATGTTATACTTTGGAACCAGCCAAGAGTTCAAAGAGATATAATTTGAATAAAATTCATTGAAAAAAGTATTCAAGT
>JARHVA010002324.1:510000-725000 GCA_037957365.1 Torreya grandis
TTCTTTTTAATTTTTAACTTTATTTGTTTTTATTTTAAAACTCCCTTTTTATTTTATTTCATCGCTTATTTTATTTTTTTAAAATGGCCTTTTCTTTTTATATTTTCATGTTTTTAATTTACATGATTTCTCTTAAATATACAATTTTCCTAATTTTTTATTTAATCACTGCATAATGTTTTACACATTTTTAATTTCTAATTATTTAATAATAAGTAATTATTTAGCACTAATAATTCATCATAATGATTTAATAATATTCATATTAACATTATAAACCAACAATGAATTAATCAATAAATCACATGAGATTTATTTTACATTAAGCATGCTCAAAACTGACACACAACTACCATGCAAAAATATTTATCCAAATGCAAATAAAATCCAAAAATGCATGATGATAACCTCTTTATTATGTATCTAACATATTCTATCTATTTATGGTGTATGCACAGTTCCAACCAATTTCTCTATCATCCTCTGACATCTCCATCTATGTCACCCTCTCCAATAATTATTTCCCTCTATCACGCTTTGAGGGATGAGTTCTCTTGCATCAAACTCACTATAAGTAGGTAGTTAGATCATAACATAATAATAAAATTACATCATAAAATGTAACTAAAATAACAAATCAACATGTTCATAATGTAAACATATACACTACATCTAACTCATATCAATATAAACATGTAACCTAAGCAATATGCTACTGTCCCATAATAGCTTATATCTCATAGCTTAGTTAAAAATAGTCAAATCTAAATTAATCAACTATATATATCCATAGATAATCTAGCAATTTTTCATGGTGAGGAATCAAGATATAAAATCCTTCCCCCTAAAGCTAGTCATCATCTCTGATAACTCTTATTCAAACATAAGTTATGAATTAAAAACATTATTTAAAAAAGTAATAACATGGTATATAATATCAAATTAAGCAAATAAATGATAAATTACCTATAGAACTCATTGAAGTTCCCTCAAGTTTTACTATTCTCAAAGTATTGATTCCATAATACCCTACTCTATGACATCTTTCAATTATGCAAACATGGTTTTCAAGTATTAATTACTCTGACTAATTTTTTCATGGTTAGCTTGAGGTCTAGAACTATCAATACAAGACTATATACTATAGGACTAACCACTTATATTACCTTAAAGAGTTTCACATATATCAATGAAAGTTTCACTAACTTTCCAAAACACATGAGATCATCACAAATGCCAAAACAAACGACCAGTGAGAGTTCCACAAAATATTTTAGCCCCTCTATACATCTCTCTAATCCATAGATCATTTTCCTCATTTTATAGAAAAGTAATTAGGGAACCTGTAAAGAATAATGTGTATAAGTTAATATTATCACTACTCTATGTATCACTTTATAAGTATAACATGTCAATATTGTCACTACTCCATGGAGCTCCTATAAGTATGATGATAGATAGGAACTTAAAATATTAAATTTCTAATGTATACAAAATTAAGGAATAATAATTCCAATATATAGATGTGTATGGCCATATGATTGAATTTAACAAGTCTATCCATCAATTCCTAGATTTGACAAGTCCACATGTTAGATCCAAACTCACTAACTATCAAGTCAATATGAGACTAATTAGGATTCACTCCTATCACTTAGTACTCACATTCCAAATTCACCACTCTTCCCTTATGTCTCCATGACCTAATGATATCTAAAATGTATACAAGTTTAAATGAATCATAATTATATACTAATAGATCATAGAAAGCAATAATATGTGTTGAATAATTCTAGATTTATCAACATACATACAAGAGAAATCATACAATCAATTCGTAACTGTATTAAGTTGCCACTAGCCAAATATAACTAGTATCATATTTCCCAGCTTAATCTATAGTGTTATATTCATAATTAATAGGAAATAATATTAAAATTAACATAACTTGCAAAGGCAAGGGATCATACTATCATTTCAACCTTATAAAGGAACAAGAAAGACAATATCTCATTGCTTACTTAGTTAGAATGCAACAAATTAAAAGTTTATCTCAACCCCTAGATTCATAAGTTGTTTCGCACATCCTATACCCTACTAACTCACAAAAAAAGGTACAAAAATAACTCTTCAAATGACACATTTTAATACAAAAAAATAAAAATATCAATCTAATCAAGGGTGAATAACAACATAATAATTATAATCAACTTAAAGTTCTTAATCTAGAATTTAATATATAATTCAAGGTTTACCACTCCACATCATCCAAAATAATAATTTAGATAAATTAGTGACTCTAAATATTTATAAGTGAAAAATAGAGAAATATCATCTCAGAAACACCTACTTACCCTCACAAGGTAAAAAGAAAACACCGCAACTCAATGTTTCTAAATCATTACCTACTTACCAGATCTGTAAGTATAGTTTCACAATCTATTTACACAATTAGGAGAAATAAAATACTTAATACAAAGATGTTTCAATCTATCCTATCCCATAAATTTTATCTCAATAAGAAGTAGAATACATTATCCCATAAACTCAAGGGAAATGGACAAAACAATATTTTATAAATAAGTTTCAACATCAAGAAAATATGAATCCTCTCAATAACTTAGAATGATGTCAAAGGAGAATGAGATAATAACAAATAACCTCTAAGATAATTAAGAGAGATGAAAATCCCTCATAAACCACATAACCTAATGGTGCCAATCCATAAATAGACTCGTAACATAAAGGAATTCTCAACCAAGACAATAACATTCTAATACAAGAAAATTCCCACTGCACTAGGTGGTACCAAACTAAAAATGGTCTTATAGGATTTTCCATTCCTACGATTAGTGAATATAATATAAAAAATTAAATCACATATATTTAAGTGAAAAGCATCCCATGCTTAAAAAACATTCACAACACAAAACACAAAAGGGTACAAGTGATCCTAAGGGTACACATTCAATGTTACCCACACACATTTGAATATCACATACTTACAACATTCACCAAGCCATACATGAGGATATATCAAGTATCAAAACTCTAATCATGGTGCAACATGGTTCCACATTGAAGCACAAAAAATCTAAAGTACTAGTGCAATATTTCATGTCACTAAGTTCACACTAGTGAATAAAAGGACATAAAAATGTTAATAGACTCATTAGGTTCTAGAGTTTTAACCATAGCTCTGATACCACATGCAACAACCCCACTAGGTTAGACAAAAAATACATAATTTTTTCTACACATAAACTATAAATAGATTACACTATGAAAATATAAGCAATAATAATAGAAATACTCTATTAGAGATAACTATAAAATAATTATAATGGGTCATACATCTTATATCTCTCTCAACATAAGAAAACACATCATGATACAAATATAAAAAGTAATTACAAATAGACAACCACCATTGGTTTAATACATAGTCACCACTATGATTTCATAGTACATATGTAATTATAAATCTTCAGGATAATTTTTCCAAAAATAATTAGAATACAATACAATGTACATAAATAAGATACATGGTTCCCTTGGAGCATAGTTTTTGAACTCAAGTATCAGTGGTAATCTCAAGTGTTGTCTTTATAATTAGTACTATTATGAGGAGGGAGAGCATCATATGATCACTTTTCTACACCAACCATGGACCAATGATACCTTAAAATAATCCCATTGGTAAAAAACCCTCCCTTCATAGATGAGTATATAAAAATGGTGCATAAATCTAGAGAGAAGAAAATATTTGTGTATTATGTGATTTCTAAAACTAAACATGTAGTTTATCATATAAAAACCATGATACTACAAGATATCACACAAAAATGTAAACCATACTAAGAAAATGATTATGTATCACTAAACATACTTTGGTCCAGAGTTTTAATAATAACAAATAATAATAATCTATAAATCAATCAAATTCATACACACCACTTGATCAGACTACCTTCATCTAGAACTATGATACTAGTAAGCTAATGAAGTCCATCTCACTCCTTACTCTATATTAACAATGTAGATTGGTAAAATATAATTCAACCATAATATTTATTTAATTTTCATCCTACTAGCAACACATCACGTAACATGCTAAACATAGGAGTAACCAAAGCATACATTAATTTTGTCAAACGTATGAATGAATCTTACATTATTTCATATCCAATATTAGAAATAATGACTACAGTTTATACCACTTAGGTAAATACATATTTAACTAAAGATTTTCACTATCAAAACTAATTTCCAAACATACTACACTCTATGATAACCCATGTTACCATAGTTTAGTATTCTAAGACATAACTACTAGTTTTCCAAAATCAATCCTATAAAGTAGTCTTAAATATATGGAAACATAAGCTTCTATTCAAGTAACTACATATAATGAAGCAAGTCACAATTACCATAGAGAAAAATAATATACTATCATAACATTCATTAAATGCTTAAGGTTATATTAATACATACATAAATTCATACTAACTATCATAAAATGTACTATTCATAGTAATAACCAACATAAATACATTTAATTATTTAAATGTAGGTGTGTGTTTATACCTAACAATTATAGTATGTACCATCTGGGTATAACATATAACTATATTATATTACTCTATGATATCCCATAATATTGTAGCTCATAAGTACATAAATACACATAACCAAACTTATGATTTTAATAATCAAGCAATCCACATACATAATAACAATCAATAAATATAGGATTCTACCACCCAAGTATACCCTAGGTTTAAATTGCATACTAGCATTCATATAAATATAATGTTTAAGAACACATCATGATGCACCATTACATACTAAATATAACTAAACATTTATATATATTAACACTCTCATAATATGTATCACACACAATTATTCACTACTAAATACACATATAACTAAAAATCAATCAATCATTTGTAGAGAAACTAAAACATTATAAACCCATTATAACATTCATTTATCCATCTCATTCCATTTTTTCTATAAGACTATTTTAACATGGTTATAGTTTTGGTCTGTCAGACACCTAATGACTAGATAAAATTATAATCCTAGCTACAACTTAGGTATATGACCCAACATATCCATTTTAATTATGTACTTATGTTTCATTCTTAACTTCATGTGTATACATAGATAAACTAAACTAAACACACATGAAATATAGGATAATTCAAACTAACATTTTCTATACATTTCAGGGATTTGAATTAATGCATTTGATAACTTAATTATATGTAATTATTTAACATAGTTCATAATCCACCCATGGAATTAAACAATAAGAATACACACCTATATATATATATATATATATATATATATATATATATATATATATATATATGTATATATATATGTGTGTCTATATATATATATATATATATATATATATATATATATATATATATATATACGTATATATATATATATATGTGTGTGTGTGTGTGTGTGTGTGTGTGTGTGTGTATATATATATATGTATGTATATATATATATATGTATATATATATGTATGTATGTATTATATATATATACATACATATATATATATATATATATATATATATATATATATATATAGACACACACACATATATATACATATATATATATTTATATTTATATATATATATACATATAAATATATATATATAGACACACACACATATATATACATATATATATATTTATATATATATATATATATACATATAAATATATATATATATATATATATATATATATATATATATAAAGAGAGAGAGACACACACACACACACTTATTGTTATTTCCAAAGTAGTTTTCTGTCTATATATATATATATATATATATATATATATATATATATATATATATAAAGAGAGAGAGACACACACACACACACTTATTGTTATTTCCAAAGTAGTTTTCATGAGATTATTCAACCATTTAATTTCAAAAAATGTTGACTATGTTTTAAAATATAACAAACACACCTAATCAGATCTGAAGCTTATATATAAGGCCATAATTTTTTAATTTAAAATCTTCCTAATATAAAATCATATATACCATAATTTTCAACTATTTAATAAAGCCTCCTAATCTACAACATTAACCAAAATATTGATTATGTATTTAGATGGTTTGGGGATTTATCCATATGTATATATGCCACTATTCTAGTGTTTGATAATTCATGGTTCACCAAACAAGTATATACTAACTCTCTATTAACATGTATTTTTATTTTATTAACATGTAGTCAATATATCAATTTTTCCCTTATATATACAAACATGTATTTCCATTATACAAATCTATTGAAATTAAATATGTTGATAGTGTCTCAACATTTATGTAGGACTAACAACATGCTCAATATTTACTCAGTTTTAATATAGATGCCTAGATCAATATGTCATGTAAAATTTAATTCAATATTAAGCAAATCATTTCACACAAAAAATTCAAGAATTTTGGCACAAGCATAAGTGCCTACTTGACAGTTTGAAAACCTTTGCTCTAATTATTTGTCCCTTACCAAATTTCCTCCTCTAAACACCTTTTTTCTTTTATTTTATTCTAATCTATGCCCCCACTTTTATCTACTACTTGCCCTATTTTTTTTGGAAAACACTTCCCTTTTTTTTCCATAATCTCGTCTAGGTTGAAAAGGGTGTTGTCTTAAAAAAAGATTTTTTATTTTTTATTTTTAAATTTTCTTTGTTTTTATTTTAAAACTATCCTTTTGTTTCATTTCATTACATTATTTCTTTTTTTTTTGTTAAATGGCCTTTTTTTTTTTTTTTTTTTTTCTATTTTTATGTTTTTGCTTTGCATGATTTTTCTTAAATATACAATTTTTCTATTTTTTTATTTAATCAATTTATAAGGTTTTAAACTTTTTTTATTTCTAATTTTTAAATAATAAATAATTATTTAGCACCAATAATTAATCAAAATTATTGAATAATATTTTTATTAACATTCTAAAATAGTAATGGATTATGTAGTAAATCACATGAGATTTACTCTACACTAAGAATACATATAACTACTATGAAAAAATATTTATCCAAATGAAAATAACATCCAAAAACAAACTATGCTAACCCATTTATGATAAATCTAATATGTGGTAGCTATTTGTGGTGTGTGAAGGGTTCTAATCAATTTCTTTATCATCCTCTAACATCTCCATCTATGTCATCCTCTCTAATGATGCTCTCCCTCCATCATGCTTTGAAGTAATAATTTATCTTGTGTCAAAATCACCACAAGTAGGTACTTAGATCATAATATCATGATACACTTACATCATAAAATTTAATTGAAATAAAAAATCAACATGTTCATAATATAAATATATACACTATAGATAACTCATAGTAATATAAACATGTAATCTAAGCAATATCCTACTACCCCATAACATCCTATATCTCATAACTTAGTTAAAAATAGCCAAATATAATTTTTTAAACTATAGATATCCATATTTACTTGGAGAGGAATCATGGTGTAATAAGTATTAGGACAATCTACATCTTGATGAAAGGAAATATAAATATGACTTGTTGCTAATCAAAGCCACTAGACTTTACAAAGTGGTAACTGAACCTGAGCTTTTTCCCTATGTATACTTAGTTTACAATTTTTTTACATCAATCATATGCATAAAATATATATATTCCATAATAACAATATCACAACACTAATAACATATCTGGTGGGCTTAGCTTTTGAAAAATTATATAGATTACCAAAACTAGATATTCTTTATAACTAGAATATAGTTAGTAACTAGTTCAAAGATAATAGTGTTAGGGGTTATTTAATAGCACGAGCCCAAAAACCCAACAAATTTTCTATGAAAAATAAGGTCTAAATTTCCCAATTCAAATATAGTGTCATAATTGTTATGGCCTTATTAAATAGGCTACACTATACCCCATCTATAACTCATGTGGATGAGGTCTGGGTCCCTTTATTTTATATAATTTTAGAATTCAAGATCATTCCACCATTGGAATAAATCACAAGTTATAATCTAAAAATCTAGAGGATCATGTATGACCCAAGTAGATAGTAAATTATACATTCTTTCATATTTAGTGTATGCCATATGTGGTACTATTATCCATGACAAGATCCCTCCCAGGGATCTAAAAGGATCAAAAAGGATTTTTTGATGATTTTGATCATTTTCATATCTAAAAAAAAGGTATCACATGTAGAGGATAGGATACATCTTTTGTCCCATGGTTTATAGGGCAATAAATGAACATCTAATGCCAATATTGTATTCAAAGATTAAGAGGTCACTCAAATCATTTGGGTGACTATTGGTTATATATAGACCACACAATAAATAGTGTTGAATATATTTTAGTGGACCCTTTCTATCTACTTATGAATGTGCCTAAAAATTTGGGCAAGTAGGAGATAGATTATAAACTATCTAATAATGTGGATGAAAATTTGAGAAGGAACAAATTGCCCAAGTATCATAAAACACCCCTAAACATTAAGAAGGAACTATTACAAAATTTGGAACAATTGGCCAAAACCTCAAGGAATAAAGTTTAATTTATGTTTTGACTTTAGATTTTGGGACCCAAAGAGGTTAATCATGAATCAAATAAATAAGTTTCAAAGATAACTTAAACCAAACTATGGAAATCATGAATATGAGTATGATTTTATTTTTTTGAGTCATGAAGATGATTTTAATGTTGATATAAGAATGAAGAATGAAAAAATGTCCATGTGGATTTCTCATAAGATACAATATGACCACTCCATTACAAGGGAGGATGCAATCATAATAGAGAAAAGGTAAAATCCACTAAGTAAGTTGAATAACCCTAGGCAAAGGATGAAATAAAGAAATAAACTAATGAATAGTTAAAATAAGGACCCATAGAAATGTTCTAAATTCAAAGGATTAAAGTTAATAGGATATAAACATAGCTATATCCTTAATACCAAAAATAACCTTTCCTTTCACACTATTAGTTTCCAAAGCTCTACCATCTCAGGCTCTAGTGGTTATTTATTTGATTTCTCCTTATCTATTACACATTAAAACTACCTTAGTTACCCATCCTATTGTAAATTATGTAAAAAGGTATTCTCCTGCTATTCTGCAAGCTCCTAAGGTCACATAATAATAAGAGAGAAAATTTACATACTCAAGTGTATCATCAACAATTCCTTACTCTAACATAGAAGATTACTATATGAAGGAATATTTATTAGAGTAAAATTTAGATGAGTTTACTAAATAATGGGATTTATATGAAGGATATGAGTATGACCCAGCAGGAGAAACTACATTTGATATTTCTTAAACTATTCTTCCAAAGGGGACCTTTTGGGATTAAATACCTAATCCTCATCACACTTATAGTATAAAACAAGTGTCTATTTATGAGATAGACCAAGTTTCTTTTATGGACAAGGGCATGGACCAAATAGGTACACAAATTAACACTTCAATAATTACATTATTTTTTCAATTTGTCCCTTTCATTGACACCTCATAGAATTTAACATAGGTAACTTACTCCCATATTTTATCCATTACACTAGTTATTCCCTAAATCTCCACCACTATGTTACACTATATGGGTATTTATAGTGTCCCTAATCTTATAATTACTCTATTGTTTCATTCTTTAGTCAATCTAGATAATACTCCTTCTAATGACCCCATGGTTCTCACTTATAGACCTGTTATATAATTATTGCAAGGATTAACACATGTTGTTATTACCCATCCCATTTTCTACACCTAGATTAAGAACTACATTAAATATCCCATGATTTGAAAATATAGTGTCTCAATCAAGTTTTTACATAGTCCCTCTATATGTAGACATTTATACGTAATTGGGGTTATGAATAACATAATGTGTTTAGATAGTGCCATCAATAGTATAAATTTATGAGTCCCAACCTCACCAAATATGTGATCAAGACTCCTTCAAATACAAAAATGTCTAAAGATAAAATGGTCATCTTCCTTTTCCCTTCACCATCCATATATCCTGGTTCAAATCCCTAATTATATCCGTATATCATCATGCCTCTACCATAAACATCTTCACCCTTTATCACTTAGTCTTCCACAAATACCTCTTCTCAGGACTTACTAGTGAATCCCACATGGATATAAAAAATAAAAACATAATCATCAGCTAAACAAGACTTTCTCATCACAGAGGAGCTAGAATTAACTATATTATTTGATGAAACTAACTAGGTTCATAAGATAAGAGGAGATATTATCACTAACAAAAAATAAAAAGGATAGGCCTAAAGAGGAAGAAGAGATCTAAGAGGACCCTATTTTTATGGTTTATTCCACTAGAGGAGTCCTAAATAGTTTATATCATGGCCTAAAAAAAAACTAACAAAATAATAGAGATAAAAGGTAGAATAGACCCTCCAAAATATATATTAAATAACATGTAGTCATGTTAAGGCCTTATATAGCATGTTATGTTTTATACAACAATTAAGGGTAGATTCATAGCCACATTGGGGAATTTTGGTAAAATTTTATGAGTAAATAAAGAGCCTATATGAAAATTTTCACCTTATTAGCAAGGTAGTGAGACAAAATCCATATGAACATCTTAATCTATTTCAACTCTAAGACGTCACATTGGTACATAATTATGTGACAAATAAAAGGGATCAACTAATGGAGTGTCATAACAAATGTATGAATTTTTTGAATAATTGAAAATATAAGATAAAAATTCCATATAAATACTTTGTGATATGTGTATCAATGGAATATATACACTACATGTGCAGTTGGTCACTGTATATACATAACATTTTCAAACTTTTATTGATTACATACAATTTGTATCTTGTACAAACCTGTCGAGTATCAATCTCTATAATTTCATGCATTAAGGGGTGAACTAGGAAAGAGGTTGGAAAACCATAAGTGCTTCATAATATTTTTGTCCCTTTTTCTAGTTGACATCTATACACTTGTCTTCTAAAACTATTTACCCTAAGCTAATTCTCCTCAGTCCTACCTATTCCTCTCAGTTGTTATGCCTTATACATCATTTTATTTTCTTAACTCCCTTTTGTTTATTTATATATACTAGGTTTAATAGGTTTACCCAATATATTTTAGGGGTATTTTTTACTTTTTTGTTAGCCTTTTGGCTGACCTAGTTCTGACCTAGTCAATTGACCCCAAAAACACACTAGGTTTATTGGGTCGACCCTGAATAGCTATTGTTTTTAGGAGTATTTAGGGAAATATAAATCTATATATACAAGTTTAATTCCCACCATTTCAAAAATATAATAATTAAGAGTGAATAAATATAAAAAAAATCTACTTATTAACCATTATACTTGAGGAATAAAGCTTAGGAATCCATAATTTCTTTGGAGATATAGATTTTATCATATGGAGAAGTATTTTGGATGCGTAGATAGGTTGTGTATCCTATATATTATTTATATTCATTATTATTACATACCACAATAATCTCTTATGAATCACCTTGGCTAAGGGAGAGATTGAGGCTCAACGGTTTTGTCTTAAGAGATAAGTATTCTTAACTTTATTTATCATTTATAAGAGTAGATAGATAATGAATTTATATTATTATCCCATGTATTAGGATTATATATGCATTGATATGATTATATGTCTTATAATACATGTCTATTTTAGTTGTTTTATTATTTTAACTGGCACTTTTTGCCACATGCTTTGGTGTGCACTAGATTAGATTTACTTTCTTTTTATTAAAATAGGTGAATGTTTTAAAGCTTAGGAATCCTCTAGGGTTTTTGTGTGATTTTGATAGAATATAGGCTTTATAACCCTTAATATCATGATATTTTGTGACAAGTGATCCCCTAATCAGGTCTAGTGGATCCCCATATTGGTCATACTCTCGCTTAACAAGTGTATCCTAATCAAAAGTGTAGGTATGATCTATCTTCTATGATAAAATATTGATTCATAGACATGATCCATTTATAATTTCATATGTTATAGTGAAATTGAAATGAAAATAACCATTTCAAGATTTATTTAATTTATTTTCATTCTTTTAGTCATTATTTTTTTCATACTAGATCGACTCTATCAACCCAATTTTTTGGCTTTTGTGTGTAAGTTTCTAGGAATAGGAAACTAGATCATCCAAGTTCACCTAATATAATTTTCCAAAATTTTAGACATTTATTTTAGCCTAATAATTTGACCCAATTAACCTTATAAATTTTTATCACTCTATATCAAGGTCTTACATAACTTGATCGATTTTATCGACCTAGTTTACAATTTTCTCAAGCATAATCCAAGGTTATTCATCATCAATATTTATTCATTTAATTTTTTATCCACCAAGGTTTGTTTATAGCTATCTATTTATTTATTTTAAATATTTCCTTTCACACTTTTTATTCTTTAAAAATACCCTTATATAGTTAATTGGATCGACATTGTCAACGTAGTTTTGTGTTCTCTGTGTTGTCTAAAACAATTAGGTCGACCCTGGCTGACACTGTACATTTTAAAACCTTACTCTCATAGTATAGGTGTAACCATGTCAACCCTATTATATATTTTTTGTATATATTTTTAGTAGTATGCCTCATTTCAAGTTGGAATTAACCTCATATATGTTGGTAATTATCTCACACATTTTGTTTCATATTGCTTGCATGCTTAGAATAACTCACATAGTTTTATTAAGAGATTTTTATTTAACTACTTAGTTCACTATTTTTTATTTTATGCACACACTATAAAATAAAATAAAAATAAAAAATCACTTTTAACATTTTTCTACCCAAGGCCAACCGGTTTAGATTTCATCTCCAAGGGGGAAGCTGACTTGATGCTCTAGTCAAGTATAAAGCATGGTTAATCGTATATTCTGGCTAATCACCCAACACCCTTATCAATACAGTGTGTGAAGTGAGAGGTTAGGCCCTAATATGAATCTTGTATCATTTCCACTATAGTCTCTTTCATCCCAAACTACCATAAACCATCCTTGAATTGTTATCTAGTACCTTACTTATAGCCAATTTCTACTCACATTAAAAATCATATCTTTATAATCTAATAAACATTTAGATTGACCAATCAATTAGATATTTACTTTTCAATTTTATTTCATTATCTTTGCTCAATTATTTGTGCACAAACTTGTATTATCTAGTGTTAATGCAAGTTTTTGTTTTGTGTGTCTCAATTGGATTAGCTAGCATTAGTCCAATTGACTGTTTGTTTCCTTTCTATTTTTACTTCTTTACATTACTTGAAAAAATTATATTTTTTAAATTCAAAAATTTATATGAAATTTATCATCTTACCTATTTTTATTCTCTACATCATCACTAATCCAACACATTTTAGGGTTTTCAAAATGAATGAGTAGAAACAAAGATATAGGCAAAACAAGGAATCTATCTATTTCTAGCCTTTGTTCACTATATAGGATCACCCAAGTTGACCATGTACTATGTGTATGCCCTTTTCATCCTCTATTCACTATACAAGATCAACCCAATTAACCTTGTAATATTTACATAACTTTTTCAATCTCTATTAATTGTATAGGATTGACCCAATTGACCCTGTACTATTTGTAGACCCTTTTCAGCCCCTTTTTCTATACAAGATCAACCCATTCAACACTGTACTATTTTCTATAGAATTATGTTCCCCTTGTATGGTTATCTAGTATTGTTTCATCAAGATGAAATTTGTTTATCCTTGTCTTATTCAATAACATTTCATAATCAATGATTTGGATATAGCGTCACTTATTTCATTACTTCATATGAAACTATCCAATTTCTTCCTTCCTCTTCTCCTAAGCCAAAACCAATCAGTACACAATGTAAGGTAGTTTAGGTCATTCATCCTAAACCTCTTTCCAATACCAATTTTTATAATATTTCACCAACCAATCCCTCTCCTATCAACACTCATACCCTTATAACCAATGTTAATAATCCTCTTGTTATACCCATAACAATATCACTAAGTCTTATCAATTTCTAAAGTAACATGGTTGAAACAATTCAAATTGGAAATCTAGATGGTTCCCAATTATTCAAAAACCTTGATGATAATACTATTTATACTCTTCACAAGAATGGTGGCCTTACCCAAATTCATTCTTTTTCTACCATACTTAAGACAACTAACACCAATGTTGGGAATCCTCCACCTACAAAAAATCCTCCTCCAACCAACACTAATAATATTCCTCCCACCAACACTAACAATCATCCTATCAACACTAATATCCATCCTGCAAACACTAATACATATATTGATACAACTCAACTTCTTGCCTATGCCATATAACAAAGTAACATCATGCAAACTTCCAATCAAGCTCAAATGATAAAGTTACAACAACATTTATTACACATGACTAATCAACCACCTCAAGTCATCATGTCTCAACCAAATTAAAATTTTATTCCTCCTCCTCTTAGACATGCCAATGGGAATATCATCTCTTAAGCTCCAATGAATAAAAAAATGTATCAACATATTCAAAATGAATCTTTAGCCCCATTCATTGCATCTATAGATATTGGAAACATTTTTCCAACTATCTTATTTATTATTTTTGGGAAATTAGATGTTTAATTATTTAATAATAAATAGGTCCAAGTAGATAAAATAAGTAAATAATATGAAATAAATGAGCTACTAATTTGTGAAACTTGACTATAATTAGGGATTTACTAAAAATAGTAGTGAGAGAGAGAAAATCAAAGCTATCTTATTTTATGTTGTTCTAACTGAGATAGGGTCTAACAATCTATGTGAAGGTTTGGGAGACTATCAAAAATAAGACTATGGAGTTCATTGCATGATTATATATGAGAAATAAAAGTGGGACACCCTAGGTTTTCACACTATAGTCTTATCTCAACACTATTGTCCTGGTGATCTAGGCTTTTTGGTTTTTGTGTGTTAGGTTTGTGTGACCCTGCCTATGAAATATCGAAGCCTAAACATTTTTAAAGCTTGTTATGTACCTGATTTAGTATTTAATACCCTATGTCCTTTTTGTGCTTGAACTTTAATGTAAAATTTAGATAAAGTAGAGGAGGGTTTAATGTGTAAAGGATACACTAGATACACTTCACACCCCATGTGTTAGCACATTGCCTACATACCAATACTCTAAAGAGGGATAAAGCTATATGTAGTTCTCCCATTGAAGTGCTTGGTGAAATAGTTTGATCAAAATTCAAGTAAATGTGTAACTAGGTGTAATTTTAATGATTAGGGATTGATGTAAAGGTTTTAATAATCTTGAAATATTATTAGATGGCTATATGTAGAGAATAGGGAAAAGTGATTGAGTGGTCTTTCTTGTATTCTTGATTCTCTCTTATAAATGAGTGTAAACCCTTCTAAATGGACTTTGAATTGATTTTTATAGGGTGTTTAATGATATTTTTAAAATTAATTTGCATTAGGTCAACATGAATTAGGATAAGAATTCATAATAATATGACTATTAGAAGCTAAAATCCACTTAGATAATAGCGCTAGAAACATGACACCCTGGGTTTCAACATTATTGTCCAAGTTTGGGCATTGTTGTCCATAGTAGGTGGGACCTAGGGGGATAGATTAATCATGGAAATATAAATATGGGTCTATAAGGGTTCAATCTAAGAGGCCATGGATGACTTGGAATTAGTGAAAACATGCCTATGGGGGTCATGAGAGTAAGCAAGATGGACCTATGGATTAGGTGTCATTAGCCACACTCAAGCTACCAAATTTCACATTTTAAATGACTACATTTACCCCCTCTTTATTCTAGTGATGTAACAAAGTGATATACTAGGATAAAGGAACAATATAAACTGTACTTAAACTTACCTAGAAAGGTGAAGCTTATGAATTTGTGTGATGTTAGATGTGTGTAGAGAGCATGGTGTGAAGTGTGAATATGCAATGAAAAACATAGCATAAATTAGTCCTTACTAGATACACTATATATAAAATAATAATGTATAAAATATGGGTAAGAGTGAGAGTAAAATAAAGGAATGAATACACCTCATTAGGTACATGAACTAATATAAAACCTATTGTGATGATAAATTGTGCTAGGTGTGTGTTATACCATAAGTAATATCATGAATGAAGATCAGTGCTCAATTCCTTGGAAGCAGCTTAAGAATGTAAATGCAGGACCTTTGGCTCCATAATAGCCTACTAAGTGAATATAATGAATCATTCATGTGTCAATCAATGTTTGGACTGTGTATCCAATCGCTCTAAATAGGTGGCTCAAGATTACAAAGGATAACTAGTCCTTTGGCTCCATCAATGTCCCATGAAGTGAAGCTATGAAGTAATATTGATATGGAATAGATGTCATATAAGATGGATCCTAAAACACATGAATGTAATGTGATCTTATAATTTTGGCATGGATAATAGAATTTATTCAAGAAACTAGGCCACTCTTTGCCATTTCAAAAGATGGAGATTAGGCTTGTATGAAAGCCACTCCAAAACTAGTGCAATAGGCTTATGTAGAAGCCAACTCAAGAACTCATATACTCAAGAAGTTAATATTATTTGAAATTCAAAATTAAAAAAGGATTTTAACCACCTGTATATGAAGTAATACATGGAATTGTTGAGAAATGCTTAGAAAATAAACTAAACTCAAAAAAAGGGGAGGATCAATGTATCTCACACATTGCCCCTAATCACTCATTTCTAGAACATGGATAATAATTTGGAAGTTATATCAAATACCTAGTCTAAAAATAGAAGTGAGAACCATCAAGTTGTGCATGAATCCCCCTATATCTAGATTCTCTAAGCAAAAACTATACTAAAAAATGCTAAATCTAGACTGTACTGAGCTGACAAACCTATGACTAAACTCACTTTTCTATTTATTTCTATAAAAATTATTTTTTTGTTCTCTAGATAGAAGCACCAAAAATAGGACACCCTATTGTCTGGTACTATAGTCCAACTTTATCACTATTGTCTAGGGCTAAATCTGTTAATTGTTTGAGATTCTTTATTGTCTACCTGGTCTATTTTATCTAGTTTGATGTCTAGATTCTATTTTGAATGTTCTAAAAACTATTTTTTTACTATTAGAAGCACTGATCTGTATGACAAAACCCCTATTTATTTCCCCCTCTTTTGAATGTGGTAATGAAGATGTTATAATGACTATCTTTAGAAGAAAGAGCCCTACAAGTGTGTTAAACTAGAAATATACATGATATAGCAATGATAATCAACAAGATATCTCAATATATAGCATGGTTTGATTTGAGAGATTGTTAGATCAATAGGGGTATGCCTAGATAGATATAACAATGTAATAGTAATGTAATAAAATATAATTAAAATTGTTAGTTGTTATCAAAGAGGGTTGGATCATGATGTCCATCATGGCATTTGAGAAAGAAAGATAATGCATGATATGGATCATGGAATTACAAATAGCAAAAGTAATTAGGCAACAAGCATACAAATCAAGAAGCATACAAGAGTGGTCAACGAGATAATCAATCAAGTGACATGGGCACATGTTACTCAAAATGGAAACCAAGCATAAAATTCTTTTTCAAATTCCACATATACATATAATTTAAATAAGAAAGCTGGTGGGGAAGCCACAATCACATAGAGGAGTACATGCAAAAGACATTGGTGAATTTCCTAAGGCACAACATGATAAAAGAGGACATTATAAAATATCCTAACACACATACAGGAGATAAGTAAGAGCTATAAATGCAAGCTAATAACCTACTCTAAGAAAGAAGAGAAAGCATGTAATAATTGAAAAGATATAATCACATATAATTAATCAAATTGAGAGGTGAAAGAATGTAAGACATGTTAGTATATGGCTAGGTATATGATAGGAAATAAACAAGTGCAAGATACTAGTGGTTGTTGATATGGTAATCTATGTAAGCCTAGGTAATTTATGTCAACATGATAACTAGAGTGTGTGGTGTAGGAATGACATAACCTAGATGGTGTAGTCATGTAGAAGATGCCCCCAATGGGTATGTATATTGATGTGTGCCTTGAATGTAGAATTAGGATGCCCCTTCAATGGGTAGATTAAAGTAGCCAAGGATATGGATGTCATTAAACACACTCAAAACATATCAATCGAAGCATGGTAATGTAAATAAATCAAAAAATAATAGAATATAATAGAAAATGTATGTCTAGCATAGTAGTAGTAATGTAAAGCATGGATGATGCATACAATAGAAATGTTTTTGTGTTTTATATATATTTGAAATTTTTGTTATTTTTTATATTTTATATTGTTTTTATATTTTGAAATAAGCTATGCATAGTAAATAGTGACATTAAATGATACTAACTGAAGAGTATCAAATGAGACTCCATATCATGGTGTCCTGTATCAAACAAAGGTATCATGTGTGATCATGAAGCATGATAGAAAGGCTGAGATTGTGACTCTAAAATCTATGTGTGTTGTAATTATTCTAATATCTCTAAATTGTAATATGAAAGTGGGATTCCCCTGTAACTCTAAGAAGTGGATGTAACTAAGGGATTCTTAGGGATCGATCTCAAAGTAGAAGTTCTCTAAAAGTGTGCTTTAGGTTTAGAAGCATGAGATATCAATGTTACTACTATAGGTGTGAATACTATAGCTAGAATTTGTTTATAATCCCAAATATATGAAGGTGTATGAACCCTCTGTACTATAAATAGGTACCTCAAATATGTCAAAATCTATACTAATGGAAGAACTGTAATTGGTGGGGAAAATGAAACTAGTGGAGAAGATAGAATTGATTAATGCAAAGGGGATAGATCTAAGGTGGGGAGTGGTAACTTATATGGAACTCCACCAAATATAATAACCTTATTATCATTATTAAAATTCATGTATCTATGAACTATAGATTATAATGCTTGAATTTTTGATTCCATGGGTGACCAAGTAACATATCAAAAAATCCTACACTGGGAACTATATTGAAATGTGTGGTTACATGTGTTATACTAGTCTATAAAGTAAGTACAATATCACCCAATGAACTCTATGTGCCCATTGAATCTATTTTATAATTATATCTATTGAAGTGATATTTTGCTTTGAATATACAAAATGTTGTAATAATGTAATTGTGCACATGTTGACATAGTAACCATTATCAATGAGAATACTATGAATGGGTTGATTATGAATATGTGATCTAATAAAGAGTGCATTATAATATGATTATCCCTCAATAATCTCCTAATTTGAGAAGGATATCAAAGGTCTAGTTGGAACCCCAGACTCATGCACACTTATCATATCACTCAAAGGATGTGACTCAACTAAAGGTGCTTAGTATGTAACTAGTGGAAAATGTGCATGGCATATGTGGTGAACACCTGATGTTCCCCATTCTCATATTTAAAATTCTATGGAAATGGATCTAAGAAAATTTCAAAGATTTATCTTGTGTTGGATTTTCTTGTGGAGGCTCAACTAAAGTGACAAGATCAAGTAGGTTGTCATCTATCAAGTCTTGTATATTATGTCTCAAACTATTGTATCTATTTTTAGTGTGGCTTAGTGCCCTATGAAAATCTCAAAATACATGTTGATCATATCCTCATAGAAGAGGCATTTTTGGGTCAACTTCCCAAATAGGAGGGAGAGTGATGATGTTACATTCCAATAACTTCTATAAAACTCTAGTTAGGGAAACTGGTAGATTGTTAAATGTGAGCTAAAGAGGTGTTGATAAAACCACATGATGAGGGGGCTCAAAAGCCATATTGATTGTTGGTTGATTATGAATCTTGTGATCATTGACTTTGACCTTTTATGGAAATTTTCTATTACTCTTATTTGTTGTGACTAGGATGCTTTTATACTTGAGTTTGCCCATTGAAATGAGTTTTACTTCTCTTTCCTTTAGTGTATGACACAATTTAGTGAAAGAAGAGAATATTTTGAACATAATAGGTTCATGCAATGCTCATAGAAGGCTCTATTTGAAGAGATCATGTAATTCTTGATCTTTCATGGGGCTAGTCATATTAGCCAAGATGGTCTTATATCAAAGCACATAGTTTATGAGATTCTCATTTGATTTATGTATTTCTTATATAATTTATGAATAAGATACCTTATCACCATTATTGATACTAAAATGTTCTAGGAACACCTTAGCTAAAAGATTGAATGCATTGATTGACTAATTTGGTAGACTATACAACCATTGTAAATCATAATCTTTTAGGCTCTGTGAGAATAGCTTGGTTAGTAAGCAGTCATTTGGTACATAATCTAAGCATGATGCTTGAAAATATCTCAAATGTTTCTCTAGATCACCCTTACCATCTTAAAAGTAAGCTTAGGTTGAACAAAACCTTATGGAAAGGGTGTAGAAGTAATGTGGTGTGTTAATGGTGTATGCATAAGATTAAAATGATCCAAATCCTATGTAGGTCTAGTAGCACCTTGTACAAGATGTATCACATTAGATTTAAGAGATCTCATCTGTTGTACAAGGGTTACTACATCAGGAGATAGGGATGTACTAGCTATAACTGGTGGCATAGAGATAGGTTGGGTTGTTATAGGT
Organism: Torreya grandis; assembly: GCA_037957365.1. Lineage (NCBI taxonomy): Eukaryota > Viridiplantae > Streptophyta > Pinopsida > Cupressales > Taxaceae > Torreya > Torreya grandis. The sequence goes on from JARHVA010002324.1 coordinate 530,682, forward strand.
GGTTGTTGAGACATATTTGCCCTCGTAGTGTCATTTTCAACTGGTTGCTCTATGGTTTGACAAGATTGACCATTGTTTATTCTTTGTTGTTCCTTTTATAATATTTTAAGCATGTTATATTGCATGTCAGGGTGTTTGGTTAAGAGTTCTTGAAGTTCTCTCTTATCATTTTCATCAAAACTAGTGTATTGTGCCATTTTTAAATTAGGAAAACAATTTGAGAAGTGTTTGAATTTTTTGCAATAATTTTTTTGAGGCCAAGTGCTAGAAAAAAAGTACTAAATATAGGAAATGTAAAATCCTAAGAATAGTTAATTGGAAATTTCATGAAAAGGATACAAAGTGGGCAAACATGTAAGGTGAGAGCTCAAAAAGCAAAATAGGAGCTATTATATGCAACTAGTGATTTTCCAAAAATATAATTGCAAAATACTATGAATTTTTAGAATTGAAATTGAATTCTTGAGTTAGTATTCAAGAAAAAAATTAAAAATTTATGGGAAAGTGTTTGATTTAATGGGACCAAGTAGATGCAACTAAGGTTTGATTTTTTTTTTTTTTGAAATTAGTATGAATTTTTGAAATTTGTAGTTATTTTTTAATTTTAATATGCAACTTTAAAATTCAAAAAATGATTGGAAAATTATGGGAAAATTACTACGAGCTAGTTGATGTATATAGGGTTTGAAATAAATTTATTTTAAAAATTAATACAAAATTTTAAAATTTTAGAGGAATTTATGATTTTAACACTCAAGAAAAAGTTTATAAATTAATGTGAAAAATGAGCTAGGAATTTACCCTAGGGTTTCTAAGGTTTTTATGTAAATTTTGAAGTAAGTTAGGTTCACCAAATGATTTATTATTTTTGGGAAATTAGATGTTTAATTCATAAATAATAAATAGGTCTGAGTAGATAAAATTAGTAAATAACATGCAATAAATAAGTTACATTTTTTTTAAAATTGATTGTAATTAGGGCTTTCCTAAAAATATTAGTGAGAGAGAGAAAATCAAACTTATCTTATTTTATGTCATTCCAACTAAGACAAGGTCTGGGAATCTATGTGCAATCTTGGGAGATTATCACAAACAACAATATGGAGTTCATTTCTTGATTAGATAAGATCAATGAAATTAGAACACCCTAGGTTCTATGTTGTAGTCCTATCTTGGAGATGTTGTCTTCGTGATCTAAGATTTTTGGGTTTTGTGTGTCAAGTCTATGTGACCCTACTTGTGAAATATCAATGCTTGAAAGTCCATAGATCTCACTATGTACCTAATTTAGTATTCAATACCATAGGTTCTATTTTTGTTTGAACTTGAAATGTAAAATTTGGAGAAAGGAGAGGAGGGGTTAGTGTGTAAAGGATATGCTAGATGCAGTTCATACCCCATGTGTGGGCACACTGCTTACATATAAATACTCTGAGGAGGGATCAAGTTATATGTATTTCTCTCATTGAAGTTCTTAGTGCAATAGTGTGATTAAAATGCATGTAAATAAAAAATTGGGTGTACTTGGAATGACTATGGATTGGTGTAAAGGTTTGAATAAGATTGAAAAACTATTGGATGGTTGTATGTAGAGAATAAGGAAAGGTACTTGAGTGGTCTTGCTTGTATTCTTGCTTCTCTCTTGTAAATGAGTGTTAACCCTTCTAAATAGAATTTGATTGGTCTTTTATATGGGATTTAATGATCATGAGTTATATGAATTCATGTTAGGCCAACATGAATTAGGATGAAGACTTAGATTAATGTTACCATTAAAAGCCAAAATGTTCTTAGACAATAGTTCCAAAAACATGACACCCTAGGTTTCAATGTTGTAGTCCAAGTCTGCGTGCTATTGTCCATGGTATATGGTATCTAAGGGCATATATTAGGCATGAAAAGAGAAATTTGGGTCTGAAAAGGTGAATCTTGGGAGGCCATGAATGATTGAGAATCAGTGAAAACATGTATATGAGGATCATGAGAGAAAGCAAGATGGACCTATGGATTGGGTGTCATTAGCCACACTCAAGTTACCAAATTTTTTATTTTATATGACTACACTATGAAATATAATGGAACTAATTACCCTACTATCTTTCTTAATTCTTTTGGAAATATATATAAGGAATGGGTCCAAACTAACACCTTTTCTACCACTAAGCTCTTAGCCAAAACCTTTGTTGGTGATGCACTTGAATGGTATAACAAACTTCCTAGACATTCCATCTCACCATTAGAGGATTTAGTCAATTATTTAGTGAAGGAATTCTAACATGATGAATTTCCAATAAATTACCTTAGCCATTTCATCAATGCCAAACAACTTTCTAATGAATCTGCTCATACTTTCATCAGACTATTGAAGTCTCTTGATCATAAAGTGGACCATAACATGAATTATGATACTCTTTTAATACTATTTATCACTACTCTTAAACCTCCTCTTTAATACAAAGTTCTAATATTTTCACCTAAAACTTTAGAAGAATCCTTAGACCAAGGAAATAGGTAGGACTTTCTTATGAATCAATTTAAACCATCTCAAACAACTACTTAAGTATATTTCAAATCATTTTATCATAACATTGATTCATCCAAGATTCCCCAACATAAAAATGAAGCATCTAATTCAACCAATTTTAACCCAACTCACCCACCCTTAAATCTAGAATAACTTAACAATAAATTTCCACCCTTTAAACCCATGGGCTTTGATCCTTCCAAACCTCCTCTAAAATGGTACAATCCTAATAATTTTTGTTGGTGGCATGTTACTATAGGTCATTCTCATGAGTCTTGTCATGATCTTCACCATTTTCTTCTTTCTTCCTTTTTTGGTCCAAATTTACATCTTGATACTATAACAAAACAACATTATCAAGATTATCTTCAAGATTCTCAAATTCAATTTAAAGAACCGCAATCACATCAAAATTAACTACCTAATGATCAATAAAACTCATCCCATACTTATACCTCATTTGATATTTTTTTTCAAACCATAGTTGATCCTTCTTCCTACACCAATAAGGAAAGGATAGCTAACATGACCAACCTTAAAAATATTGTGGCATTCATTGAACCTCAACCTCCTAAGTCATATAAACTAGAAGAGTACCTCATTCAAATGCCTACTCTAATGCATATCATGAATGGTCCTCCTTTAACTCCTTTATCTCTTCATACCTCTCCTACACATCCTATGTCACATTCAACCTCTTTAAAATATAACAAATGAACACATTTACCTACCTTCCAATTCACCTACTAACCCAATGCAAACCATTTTAATAGTTCAATGTTACCTCACTCTAACTCACATATTGTGGGGTCTTGTGATGCCCATCCACATGTCCCTTAAAACTTTGGGGCATCTTGTAATGCCCATCCCTACCTCCACTTACCCTTTGGGGCATCTTACGATGCCCACTCATATTCCACAATACATAATAACAAACACATACATCTTCAAGAAACCTTTCAAGACTTATAGACTTTTATTTCACATGCTCATCTTTGATACAAATGTTAGCATATATTTTACATGTTATTATTTTTGTCTTATGTTTGTTTATTTTTATTCATTTTACCTCTTGTAGTCATACTTTCCTAAGCATCATTTTTTTCCTTTATGATCTTTGGTTTTCTTACACATCACATTTGGCATTTGTTTTTATTTTGGCCAATATATATATATATATATATATATATATATATATATATATATATATATATATATATATATATATATATTTGTCTTATTTATGTCATTATTTTCCTTAGTATCTTTATGATAGTTTGTATCCCTTTATTTAGCATTTACCTCTTGATGTACCATACTCTTCTTTATATTTTGACATTTCTCTTTCGACACCCTCATGGGTTTCTCTTGTATGATTTACTTCATAAGACTACAAATAAGACCCAAAACTCCTCAAAAATTTACCACCTTACTTATTTTTCTCAGTTATGATTTCTAGTCTTCTTTGCCACCCATTGGGTTTCTATTTTGTGACTTGCTTTGTAAGACCATGGATGGGACTTGGTTTTCCTCAAAAAGCTACCATCTTTTTTTTATCTATTCACTTATCTTTTTAACACCCTCTTGGATTTATATTTTATGAAGTTTAAAGGTAAGACTATGGATAAGACCTAGCCATCCTCATAAAATTACCATATTATCAATATTTTCATGTATTTTCTATCATTGTTCTCATGTTTATATTTTGATTCTTTTGATAGATGGAATTTGTAAACAATTTATGCTAGCATGTTTTGTTCCATTTCCACCTCTCTTATGATAAAAAATCACACTTTTATATCATTATATCCATTTTTTCCCTTTATCACTTTTTTTTTGAAATTTAAATCAATTAAAATTATTTCATGTGTCATCTCCTCTTTATTTCCCCTTTATTTCATCTTCACATTGGAAAATTAAGGTCAAAATCAAGATAGCGCTTTTATTTTACCTATATTTGTGAGACTCTTAAACCCCATGCTCTTTAAAGTTCTTTTTCTTATTAACTTAATCCCAAGTATTCAAATGAAAATCATCTTTAGTACCCATGTTTGGTATTTCAAATAAATATGGAGGATGAATCAAAAAATCCATCAAGAAAGTTAAAAACCAAATCATTTGAAACAAAAGGCAATGATATCTAAAAGGCAACATACAAATTTCAAAAGTTAAAATCACACCAAAAGATGTGATTATAAGGCATCTCCTATCTCTAATCTAAAATCAAACTCCACGATTGACTTCACATAGAGACAAGGTCATTTGGGGTGTGGTAGGCTAATAGATTGGAATAGGGGATTTCAACAAACTCTATGATGTTACCTTCTCTCTCACACAAGTACCCAATTTTCTTAGTAGACCAACAGATCTATAAGAGGTCCTAAAGAATGGGGAACACATCATAGGGAGGTAGATCCATTATAATTGTGATGAATATAGCCTTCATGGGATGATCTATATACTCTATTTGATAAACTAAGACTTGTGTAGCTAAGAGAAGTTGTTTAGAGTCCTTAAGATTGGCAGTACTCTTGTTTTGACAAACCTAATTTGAGTGTCTTGAATTTGATAATGAGTTCTTCTACTTTCATTTTTCGTTCATTATCCCCTTCACCCATTTAATTTCCCCCTTGAATGGAAAATTTTGATTCCAAATATGTCTTCGCTCTTCTAATTATTCCTTATTATTCATTTCTTTAACACATGCTAGCATTACTTTGTTTCAATTTTATCTATCCTTAGAGAAAAACAACATGTTTGAGTAACTATGGGTCAGTCTTTTCTTTCATTTATCATTTTTTTACTACCCTTCTATTATAGATAGCTAATTTCACACCCTTTTACCATTATTACATATATGCCTTCTTCATGTTTATCTTTCATATTTAATTACATTTCATATTCTTTCTTTCATGTTTTCCTTTTTGCCTATCTTGCATGAACATATTTTTCACTTTTTTGCATATCTTTGTTCATGTTTTTTTACATGGATATTTCATTTTTCATTCATGTTTTACATTCTTACCAATATGATTTAGTATGTTTTACATTCTTTTTTTACCATTTATGCTTTACATGCTTTTCAATATCATTTGTCATTTATTTCTTATCATTTTTCATTCATTTTCCATCATTTATCATTATTTTTCAATCATTTTATCATTTATTTTATTTAAATATTTTAGCCTTGCCTTAACAATCCTAATTTTCCAATTTTTCCTAATACACTCATTTTCCACTACTATATGCCTATCTTCCAAAAAATTCAATTTTTGGCTTTTTTGCACTACCTTCTACAAGTTTATCTAGTGTTCTCTACATTAGACACCTTCACAATTATTACATTTTACTTATTTATCTATGGCACTAGGGTAAGTTAAATGTATGTGTTTTCAAAATTCTATCCTTTCATTTATCTTTTTTTTTTTTTCACTTTACTTAGCATCAACATTGGGTGTTATCATGTTCTATTTCCTGAAGCACCATCCTGAGTTGCACTTACATGACACGTGTTGAGATTCAAATCAGGCATATGTATACACATAACATTTTCAAAATTATATCTATTGATGATAATTTATATCTCTTAGGAACCTAAAATGTCTCAATATCTCTAATTCCATGCCTTAAGGGGTGCACTAGGAAAGGGGTGGGTACACCATCAGTGCTTCATAAGATTATTGTCCCTTTTGCCACTTGTCATCTACACACTTATCTCCTAAAACCATTTACCCTAAGATTATTATCCTCGGTACTACCTATTCCTCTCAATTTTTATACCTTATCTATTCTTTTCTTTCCTTAACTCCTATTTGGTCAATCGATTGTATTAGGTCGACTAGGTCAACCCAATATAGTTTAGGGGTATTTTTCACTTTCTTATCTTGTTAGCCTTTTGGTTGACCTACCTTAGTCCTAGTGAATTTTCCCCAAAATACACTAGGTTGACTGGGTCGATCCTATATAACCAAAAATTTTAGGAAGATTTAGGGAAAGATCCACCTATATATAAAAGTTCATTTCTCACCATTTCAAAAAGAGAAGAATTTAGAGTGAATAAATCTAAATAAACGTCTGCTTATTGACCATTATACTTGAGTAATAAAGCTTAGGGTTCTATAATTTCTTTGGAGATATGGATTTTTTCTTATGGAAAATTCTTTTGGATGCTTAGATAGGTTGTGTACACTAGATTTGATTTATCTCTGATATCCATACATACCACAACAATCTCTTGAAAAACACCTTGGCCAAGAGAGAGATTGGGGCTTGGTGGGTTCATTTTCAAAGGCAAGTGTTCCTAAATTTATTTCTCATTTATAAGAGTAGATAGATAATGAATTTGTATTCTTATCCCATATATTAGTATTTTGTATACATTGACATGAGTATATGTCTTCTAATACATGTTTAGTTTAGTTATTTTATTGTTTCTAACCCTAATTTATAACACAAGATTTGGTGTGCACTAGATTAGATTTAATTTATTATCATTAAAATAGGTTAATTTTTTACACCTTAGGAATCCATTAGGTTTATTGTGTGATTGTGTTATATTGTAGGATTTAGAACCCTTCCTAACATGATATGTTGTGACAAGTGATCCCTTAATTGGGTCGGTCTAGAAAATCCTCATATTGGTCATGCTCCCATCTAAAAAGTGTATCTCAATCATAAGTGTAGGCATGATCTATCTTCTTTGATCTAGGATTGATATATTGACATGATGCATTTTTTATTGGATATAGTCACCAGACTATTTGTTTATAATTTGCTTTAGATTACTACAAATATTTTCAAGGTAGAAGTTTTAAAATAAAATTTTTAGTAGTGATATAATTTATCACTTGTTATAAGTATAAATTATAATGATTAGAAGCATTAAATTTTTCATTTGGGTATTACATGGTGGTGCACATGAAATTGATGCAAAAATTATTATTCTTCTTCAAATTACTAGTTATAAATTTTGAGGCCATATAGTTGGATTTTTTTCATGTGTAATTGAATATGAGAAGATAAAATTAAAATATTGGTTGGTCACATAGGTGGGATATTATTCCTCATGATATTTAACTTAGACAACTATATCACCTTTTCATAAGTATACTATAGTTTATACTCCAACATGGCTTATATTCATCCCAATTTTATTTTTACACCTCATGTTTAGGCTAAGTCAAGACTAATTATATTGATAAATCTAGTAACATATTAAATAACTCTAATAATTATGTTCATGAAAACACCATCCATGGAAATGTCCACATCAACATCCTTTGCATTTTCTACATCTATTCAACTATTTCTAACTATAGTCTAGTCTAGTTTAAGTGTAGTTCCAACTACTATTTATACTCAGACTCAGTAAAGGGATCATTGAATTCTAATTTTTTTAGGATTATTTACAAGAATATATGAACTCTAGAGTTAAATTAAGACTCTATTATATATAACATTTTACAACATGTAGAGTCTACATGTCGAAGTAAGAGTCAATATTATTTTAGAGCTTGTAAAATTAGACAAACTTTGATGATGAGGTGATCCCATTAAATTTATATATACATGTATTTTTACTCATTATAAAGGGAATAAAATTTAGTAATTATTGTAGCCAAATAAATTTTCACAATTGTTATACGAGTGTTATGAATGTCTTATCTCTTCTAATTTTCTATGTTTTAATTGAATTATTTCCATTAATTTGATAAATCTACAGTAGGTTGTGTATGTATTTAAATTTTAGGAATAATATTTAACACTCTGTTATTCTTAATCAATTATTTTTTTATATATGATAATTACAACTTTTTAGTGACCATGGATATGCATATAAAAATGGTACTAACAACATTTTTTTTACTGTAATTAATGAATTATTCTATAATTATTTACTTAGTCTCTTTATTGTGTTTGTTTATGTTTTATACTTAAAGATAACATGTGAAAAACAATCTTCCATAACACATACTCATCCTAGGGTGTTAAGTCAACTTGGAATGATTTAATCTTCAAATATATCATATATACCCTTCTTTTCTACTCTACTTTTCCCTATCTTTATCCCTTTTTATCAAATTCACCTTAGTTTATATCCATCCATCCACCTCAAGTAGAATATCTATTGAGTGCTAGACATTCATGATATTTGAACCATTTAAGGTAAATAACCATTCCACTCACTAATAATCCACCATGTGGTTATTTATATAACTAAGACTTGTAACTCATGCCATCAAGTGAAATTTTCATCAATCTTAAAATTTTAGGGGGCCTTCCCATGAGAATATTTGGTGTGCATGAAACCCACATAAAGAAGATTCTTAAGGACTATTTTTTGTGATGATTATATAAACTAACATTTTAATTATGAGGAGTTATTGTATGATCAAATTTCAAAACATAAGAAAGGACCCAATGAAACTACCATTGATTATGAGATTACTTGAAAAAACATTCTCTCTATGATGAAAAACCTTATGAATAATAATTAATTTCAATACATATTCAAGTAAAGCATGATTTACCCACTACATGAGTCAGTTATTTATAATCAATTATAATCTTTTGATAATTTGTGCCATACGATAAAGGACCATGAAGTTAAGAACTTTTCTTTGAATAAGATATTATTTGGGTCTAATATTCCAACATATTTAGGTGAAAAAAATATAAAAATAAAAATTTCAAATCTAAGACATATGATACTAAAATGAGGTAAAATTAATAGTTAATCTAGTTTGAAAACCTACTAAATGATTTGTCATATTAAAATCACAAAAGAGGCACTTTACAATATTATCTAAGCCTCATCCTAAGATATTAAAAAAATTACCTTATTGAAATCTCTTCTCCCTTTAAAATAGTAGGTTTATATGAATAGGTATTCATCTAAGGTATTTGGCATTAATGCATACTATGATTATCACATATGCACATGACACTCTATGAATAAATGTTTTGGGTTAGGACATAAGATACAAGATCTAATCCTTGATAATATCATTCAACTTAATGACATTAGCACATGTACAAATAATTGAGTGGAATAACCTAATCTAAATGTAAATTTTAAATATATTTCTCAGATCCCTTTCCAAATCACATGGAAAGAGAGACTAAAAATAGTCTTTAGGTGCTTATTAATTAAAAAATATGTCATCCTCCTACTTCATATACTTTAAATGTTGAAGAAGAGAATCATCACATTGATGGTCTTATTTATACACTTAAGGACATACAAGTAAATAAACCATCACATTAAATGAGCATGAGATTTTTGATGATGATTTGAGAATAAAATGAACTATATCATCCAAATAATTATAATTTAGTGAAATAAGACAAATAAATTTTTCAATGAGATCGATATAGTGTGGTGAATTATGACTAAAATTATTAGTAGAGGTTCTTGGAAATACTCCAAAACATGCTAACTATAAGGATAGTTTGTGTAGGGAGAGTAAATAGAAACCTTAATTGACATTATATAATTATACTCCATCAATTACATCCACATTTGTACATAAAAGTTAATAAGAACACAATTTTAACTAAAATTAGAACATAAATGACACAACATATGATAACAAATTAAAGTAAAATAGAGTATTTACAACACACTAAACATACATAAAATAAGATTAGGAAAACCATATCAAAATGATTCGATTAATATATATAAAAACATCTAAATCGTATTATATTAAAAAACCACTATATATAGCTTTTTACAATCTGTTATTTCTTTGTATTTTATCCTTTCAAGATAAAAAAGGAAAGAATATTCGCATTCTTGTATTACATGATTAGGCTTATCAGGCTGAAAACATATAAAATACAAAATTATATACTTCAAACATGCAAATTTATATTATACTTTTCAATTTTACCATGCTTTTTTCCATGCCCAATACATTCCCATACTTAAATGGTTATATCATCTCAAGGTAAATTCCTAACTTGATTTGAATTAAACTAAAAAGATGTGACATAAATAAAATTTTAAGTAATTTCTCTAGGTGTCATTTATCAATTTTCACCCTTTGTGCAATACTTAACCCCCTTTTAGGTTTTCAATTAAGTAGCATACTAGCCTACCACCATTTTAGGTTTTCAATAGATGTTCTTAACTAGGTGTCCACCCTATATGGGTTTTTAACTAGTCTAGCCCCACTCCTAATGTTTATATTATCTTATAAAAATTTCAAAATTCTTAAAGTGAAAAAATTAAAATTCACATTACCTAATACTAAGATAGTGGAGAACATTGATTGGGATTTTGTAGAATTTGTTCCATTTATTCAGCTACCGAACCATTATCTTTTGTTGCACCTAATGGAGGAGGTTGTTATTCAAATTTCACCTTTGCATATAGATTTTTATTATATATAATTTGGTGGAGCTACTGAAGAGGAATGAATTATGGCTCATATATTATTTTGGCAATAGCTAGATAGACTTGAGATAAATCTTAATTAAAATTTTTCTAATATGTGAGCACTTCAAGGACCATGGAAAGTATAATACATAGAGGTATCTAGATCACCATAAATTTTTGCACATATTCATCCTCTACAATGGTGAGTAGTGCTTTGTCATTATATAGTTGAGCTAGATATCTAATACAATGTCATCCAATTTATCTCTAGTCCTTTGGGATTAAATGATAATAAAGGTATTTCATTATTTTAGTATGTCAAACTTATATTTTCTACATCTTACCATCCCTAGAATGAATAATTTTCTGAAGTGCACTACCCATTTATTCTATATTATCCATTTATTAATCCATTACTACTTTAGCTTTATTTGTAGTGGTGAGCTTAGGTTTTGTAGTAGAAAAGGATTAATTGAGATTTTATCTCTAATTCAACATATCAAGGGTTATCTACTTAGCCTATTACATAAATGTCTCTAAGACCTACTCATATTATTAAATGAATTCATAGATAGTTTCTTTTTAGTTCATGATAAATTTCATTTATGTGTGCAATGTTAATACTTTCTATGCAGCCACCCAATCCCTTATAAGCTACATCAATAGAGTAGTGAATTATTTATCCTCAAAAACTACTTGATCACCTAGGACTTGCATAACTAATGTGGGATAAGTGTTATTTATAAACTATCAGGCCTTTTATATATAATATTCTACTTTGGCCTTTTCCTCACACATCCTTAAAGCTTCCTATTCTAATTTTTAATCCTTTTGCATAATTAACTCATAAAATCAATTTTACCTTAAATCCACTTTGATAGTAGTAGTTGTGTCACATCTAAAGATGTTTCCATTATAATTTTAGAAATTGTCATGAATGTGGTTGATAGTGTTATAGGGCTTGGTGTAAATTGATCCAATGGGAGAAAGGTGGTTCATTGAGTTGATATTGTAGGGACATCCCATAGCCACTAGTTATATCTCTACAATTTAGGGTACAATTTTTATTTTATGGATTTTATTTGGGTTGTACTCTCTACTTATTCCCATTATTTGGCCTCTGTATCCCTCTCATCCTGAGTTGTAGATTCATCCCTAGCCTTAGAATTTAATTAAGGTTAGTCTTTGGATTTCTCCTTAACCTTAGCCTTACCGTCATCTTGAGTTTTGGATTTAGTGTCTAACTCATCCTTAGCTTTAGCTTTAGCTTCAGCTTCAGCCTCAGCTTTAGCTTTGTCTTGAGTTACTTGATATTCTATTGTGTGTATGTATTGTTCCTCAACAACCTTGGATTATGCTTATTAATCCAATTGATTTTGTTGTGTAACTTTCCTATTTTGTTTTTCTTAGTGGGATTCCTCCTTTTCTTTCCTCTTTGCCTTTGATTCTTCATCTTGATTTTATGCAACCTCTATTTCTTTTACTCTCTTCTATCTTCCTTTCTCTTCAACTTACTACGTTTTTTATTCTTACATATCTTATTGTTGCATTCATTGTGTTTTTGTTCAACTAATTGTTCTTCTATTTATTTCTTGTTTACTTTTCCTTCTTCCTTTCTCTTCTTCCTTTTCTCTTCCTTTTTCACATCTTTAGGATCTAGTGTGTCCTACATAGTTTTCCATTCTTATGTTGGATCCAACATATTTGTGTCTTGGTATTCCTCAATAATTTCCATGTCCACTATCTCATTTTTTGATTCAATATGTTTAGATGAATCTAATTTAACCACCTAACCTTTGTGTATGATATTCTTTTTCATGGATATGGTTGCAGGAGTGAGGATATATTTTTGTATTATTGACAATGTGAGGATGGGCCTATTTCTATGTTTTATTTGAATTTTTCACACCACTTAATCCTAGAAGTTCCATAGAATACACCATCTTTTCTCTAAAAGTTTGTGATGGTTTAGTGGTGGGGTGTGTACATGATTATCAAAATAAGGGCTATGTAGGACTACCCTATTTTAGTAGATCCACCACCTACACAATTGATGATTCTACATTTGGATTGGTTGGAAATATCTCTACCTCTCTCTCACGTTGAGATAATTCCTAACTTATAGTATACACAAGAATAGATGGAGGTGTTTGAGCAATGTCAACCCATATTTACTTTTGCACCTAATTTTTCACTTGACAAGTGTGCACTAATTTCTAAAATAATAATTCATTTAACACCTCTTTGTCATAAACCTCCTTTATGATATCTTCCAACATATATTTTATAACTTCATGTTCATCAACTCCCATCTCAGGTAGGTTCACTCACTATCTTAGAAACTATAGGATTATCCAACTAGGACTTTATTTGCCATGTCCTTTTTTTTGGTGCTGGTAGTGAGGCATACCGCACATGTGCATTCCTTTTTCCTTTATCTTGTGGTAATGGATCTTGTGGTTTTTATGGTTATTGTTACGTTAATTCTTGATACATATCTAATTATTGCACTTATGCAGGAATAGCTTGCAGAGGTGGAATTGACCTCATAATTAAGGCTTTCTACCTATATACTTCACCCTATGTTTTTATCATAGAAATAAAGAATGGCATCAAAGTCAAAGGTAGAATTTTCAACTCATATATTTTTATTTGAATATTGTATACACCCTATATTGGTCAAGAAAACACACAAATTTATCTTTTCACAATCCTTTCATAGGAGACTCCAACTGGAAAATATAAGTTTTTATTCACATTTAGCTAGGTCCTTTATTTGACTTGTCTTGGTCTTACTACGTTCCCTAGAAATCTTTTTTATTATTCCCAATCATCCATAGCTTTCTAGACTTAACCATTTTAGTCTTAGGCACCTTTTTTAGACCTAAACATATCCCCTGGGTCTTAAACCCCCTAGACAATAGTACCCAAATAGGACTACAACATCAAAACCCAAGGTGTCTAATTTCTAGCACTATTTCTAAGCATAATTTTGGTTATAACAGTCAGTTTCTTCCATAAAATGAGTCTTTCCCCTTTTCTTTACTTTGTTTCTAAGTTTTCCAATGTTAGCCAAATGTGAATAAAGCTCCCAAATTTGAAATAATGAGTCTCCTATATAAATCATTACACAAGGAATTTTATATCTAACACTGACTATTTTGTCACATTAGATGTAATAAAATCAATCAATAGTATAGCTCAGCTTCATTACATCACACATAGATTTATATGATTGATCAAGGAAGGGCCTAGGTAGATTTCATTCTTACATCAATCATGCATGTTGATTATGCATGTTTCCTAAGGGAGAAATACATCAAATATGAGACCCTAGCATGAGGGTTAATGTAGGTAATAATTAGAATAGTAGGGGTTCTTGATTATGTGATCATTCTTCCCACAATCTATTTTTCCCCCTTTTGATTTGATTTGATTTTTTGTTTTCATCTGTGTAGACTAATATAGGTATTAAATATTAAAATAGACCTATAGATATCTCTAGTGACTTCCACGACCTAAAATTTGGTAAGTGAAGTCATATTGAGTAGACAAACAGAACCCAAAAAAAATTTAGTCTCAAAACAATGGCACTAGGAAAGGACTATATCACTAGACACTAGGGTGTCTTATAATTGGTGCTCTTTTCCAACAAAAAATTTAGACTAGATCTCAAATTTAGACACTATTCCAGTCTTGTTCCTCCATTTCTAGATTTACAATCATTAGTTTCAGCATAAAACTAAGTTAATATTTCTTTGTCTTCTCTTTCCTATGTAAGCTAAGTTGATCAAATTAGCAAAGCCTGTATTTTACTACATAAATTATAATTCTCCCCATATTCTAGACCTTTATTACTTAGGAATTAAACACCTAATTTACTAAAATAATAAAACATCTAATGAACTTAACTTCAAATTTTTTCACAAAAACCCTAGGAATAATTGTTTCTAATTTTTTGCCATAATTTCCTAATTTTTTTTTAATTTTAAAAATCATAAATCTACCAATTAATTTCAAAAATATCACATATTTTATTCAAAACCATAGATTTCAAAAACTAGGTCATCAAACAATAAGCCTTGCCTCCTTACTAATTTTATAAAACTATTTTGGAATTTTTGCAAATTAATTACCTTGTCAAAATTATTAAAAATTAATAGTTTCTTGTGAAAAAATTTAAACTCCAACATTCTAAATTTTGTATAAATTTTTGTGCATTTATTCTATTTCCAATAATTTTTATAATTTATAATTATTGCATAAATTTCAATAATTCTGGAACCCTAGATTTCTAAACTAGGTCCTCTAACCTCAAATTTCCCTCCCTTACAATTTTTAGAAAAATAGGTTGAATTTATTGCAAATTGTTTGGGTTATCAAAAGTAATTTTGAAAATTTAATGTTATTATTTCTTTGTGCATTTATTTACTTCATAGTAATTTTCAAAATTCTCTTTGGTGATAAATTTTCCACAAAGGCAATTCCTTCTTCTCATCCCTTAGATAAATTTCTCAAATTTCTTAAAATTATGATAATGATTGGACAAATTTGCAAAATTTCACATTAGCTAAAACTATAGAAAATAATTTCATTTATAGTGAATATAATGACTATTGTTGTAATGAAAGATATTGTGATGTCCGTAATGATAAGGGTGAATAACAAATACATTAATATTTTTCTCTTAAACCCATCTCTTTTATTCCTTATTTTAATGAATATAATTTTGATAAATGGGAAAGATACTTCTCACCTCATTCTCCTAGACACAATGCACAAAATGCACAAATTAATCATGAAATTCCAAGTGAACCTCTTATTGGTGATAATTTTCTTCCATGTGAACCTAATCTCTCTCTCCCTTTTGCTACCACTATGTTCAAAATATAATAATATAAATACAATCGAATAAAATTACCAAAGCATAGTTCAAATGATGTATTATGTGTTCCTAACTCTACTCTCTCAAAATAATGTTCAAATGATAACTCTTATACTATTCTTTCTCATGTTAAAAATAAATAAAATGCATATACTCCATCCACGGATAACATAGATACATATGATATTCCAAATGCCAATAATAACTTATAGCATATTAAAAATAAATTAACTCTTTCTCTTACACCTCTCCCTAGCATTGATGGAAGTGATAATGAATGTGATAGTGAACATACAAATAACTATGAGAATGAAAGTGAATAAAAAAATGATACTTCAAATTCTACTATTTCAAATGAACAAAATTCAATTGTGATAATGCATGGAATAATGATGACTACTACGCATATAGTGAAGAAGAAAATGCATTTCATGCTTATAACCCTTTTCTCACTCATCTAAAATATCATTCATGTAAAAATGTTGCTTCTACTTATATGAATGACTTTATTTTTGATAATGCACATGTTAATGTTAATAAAAAATCTTATACTAAATTAAAATGTGATTCACTAAAACATAAAGATACCAATGAACCTGCCAAGCCACCCTTCACTATAGTAGAAACCAGTTCTCACTTCTCACCTAAAGGGAATGGTAGCCCACATCCCTCTAGTAAGTTCCAAGTTACCATTACTCCGAAGGTTCAAGTGAACACACCCCCTCTTTATCATCCACTTGATAAATGTAGCATTTTCATGGTTAAAATTAATAATCAAATTCAATGATTAAATTAACCACTTCAAGAGACTAATGTATCATCCCAAGAGATCATCTCTTTGATACATGAAGTTGGTTAACTATAACACCAAGTACATCTCATTACCCTGGACAACAAAGCTTATAAATCTTGGATGGATGCTAATGATCTACATGGTAACCATGTTCCAAATACATTCATAACAGCTACATTGCTTAAGAATTTCTAGACACCATCATTACCTCACTTTGATGGAATTAGAGATCCATTCACACATCTTCAGACCTTTCGAAAGGCTTTTCCACCTCATTTAATCCCTTTGGTTCTACTCAAATTGTTTCAGTAGACATTAGTGGGGGAAGCACAAAATTAGTTCTTTCAACTATTCCCCATTAGTTCATTGAACACTTTATGATGACTTAAAAGATGCATTTGTTAGAAACTACATCATCAATATTGGCCCTCGTGTTACATAAGGGAAACTTGCTACACTACATTAAAATTATTCAAATCTAGTCAGTGAGTATATCTTATGATTCAAGGCTCATTTGTTAAGGTTGATATACAAAATAACATATCTAGAGATTCAACATATCTTCATCAAGGAACTTTTCTAACCTCTCCTCTTACATCTACTATATCAGATAGATCCTTGTTTCAAACATTTGTGTTACACAATTCTAGCTTTGGAAAAGAAATTAGGATTAATTGAGGCATATTCAGTTAATTGAATCACTCTAGTCTTCACAATAACATCTTCAGATATAGCTATTACCACTCAGCATCCACCATGTCCTAGACAAGATAGGAGACCACAACCAAAAAAGCAACTAGTCAATTATAAATAGAAAGTTTTCATAACATAATCTATAGTATGCACTATAGAGAACTACTAAAAAACACCACTATAGTTTGATTCAGACTAGGATATCTCATCTATCATTTTATCAGCACTAATAGATAGGAGGTTAATCACATTACCTTCTATTCACCAAAGAGATCTACATCTCTTACATAAACATCCACATCATCCCTTTTCTAATTATCATCGTATCCATGGACACAATGGTGATAACTATTTTTGACTCTAAGATTGTTTTTTTGGATGTGTTTATGATGTTATTATACCATTCACATAGGGGGCATGGAGATCTACTCCATCATGTAACCCTAGACCTCAATCCTCCATGACTGATTCATATAAAGACATTCCTTTACAAGAATCATCAGTCACTTATCATGAGCACAATTCTGGTTTGAGGACACAATCTCACAAGAGATCTCCTATTCCAACTATTCTAAAAGTTTAGAAACTAGTACAGCACAAGTGACCCACATATAGAAGTATAGTCTATGGTATACATAGTACAGTTCCATATACATATCCAATAGAGTCACATGCACCACAATAGAGTATTCTTCTAGAGAGATATTCATTACAACCAAGTTTTTAGGTTCCTATCTCACAAAGCAATCCACTATGATTAAGACTAGTTGAACCCACATTATAGAGTAATACTTTAGAGAGATTCATTACAGTTAAGTTTTTAGGGTCATATCTCATGTAACAATCCATTATGATTAAGATTAAATGAGCCCTCAGCATAGGTTTCAGCTCTATCTCAATATATTACACATTCATATACATCATAGTAGAGGATAGAGGGTATTTAGTTATAGACAAATGAGCATTCTTCACAATAGATAGTATCAGCTACAGAGCACATTCCCACATAGCATGAGTAGTATGGGCACTTTTTCACTTAGATGACAGGATTCATATATTGATATAACATAGTGTGATATAATATACATTCATTTCAACATCAATTCATAGCTTCACTTAGTAGGGCAATGATAGAGCTAAAAATATAGCTAACCTTTGCATTTTTGAGCCACTCTCAGGGAAGTGATATGCACATTATGCTATATTACATCACCACCTAATAAAAACTAACATTCCTAATTCTAGATAAGTATCCCTAACTAAAACCAGACTATCCAATCTAGATATTACCAAATCAAACTTATCTAAACCCTTCCACTAATCTCAAATCAACTTCTCTAAATAATTTTACCAATTACAAAAACCAACAATTTTTTTCTTACATATAATCACAAATCAAACCTAAAAAATGTTATTTTTCCAAACATATCAAACCAATCATGTCACATATCCCATTTGCCATTTTCTAAGCATATGAAAATTCAACATCAACATCAAATCAACTATTTTAAAATCAAAATATTACAATATCAGTATATTTTAGAATCCATAACATAAATACACAGAAGATCAAAATTAAACCAACATCCATATATATAACCAAGTTTTCAAGTACATAGAATATCAAAATATAATCAATCATAAATAAGGGTCATGCCCTCACTCTCGATCTCACTCTCTCTCTTACAGTACTAGTCCCATAATCCTATCTAGCACTCGATGACTCTACACCTCCTTAAGCTCCTGAATGCCTCTTTCACCAATTATATCACTCCAAAAAATGGCCATATGCCTCACACAAGTCTATATGTCATTATTGAAGATCTATATAATCATCCACAATATTTAAACTTATTGATCCATAATTAGGAGGAGGCATACTATGCCTATCTCATTTAGCTATAAGCTCATCTCTCTCTCTCCCACCACCTTAACATAAGAAGCAATAGTTATATCAACCTAGTCAAACAAATGAGCATAAACACTAGTCATAATGGTTTTTCTCTCTATCAAACCCTCATGAGCATGTTGTGTAAGCTTACACAATGTAGACTCAATGATAATCTCCTAGAACACATCATCCCCACCACTAACCCCAACATGTGCCTCACCCTGTATACCTCCCACTCCACTTACACACATAAGATGTATAACATTACATTAGATTCATATTTTCAAATATAAGATAAAGCATAAACATAGGTATAATGCAAAATTTAACTCGCTAATTACCTCCCATTATCTATATTAGCTCAAGATCCTCATATATAGGAACATCCACTCCATCTCTAGGATATAATGGAGCCCATTGATGCCTATCCCACCATGTAGTATACCCATTAGTACATCATACATCATCTACATCAGGATGTCCATCACCACATCTTAAGCATTTATAGGTAACAGTGCCAACCTAGCCTCAATAGGTCTACCATGAGCCCCTACTCTCACTAGTATGTGTGCACTCCTCAACCACACCAATGCTATAAGAGGAACATCTTATCAAACTCCAAACTACCTAATCACATGCTCATATTAAAAGTGCTCATAAACTCTAGACTAACGATCATGTAACGAACAACTAACTCTCATATGCCGCAACTACTCTCCATCCTCTAGCCAAACAAGATATCCTCTATAAGGCCTCCATATAATATCATTAGCCACCAATCTATTTATAAATTTCCTATAATGATCTATCTTGAGAGATCAGATATCCAAATCACTCATCCATCACTCATAAAATGGTTATGGATATTCCCAACTCACCCTCAGTATTCTAATCGATTGCATTACTACTATGTGCTCATAAGCCCAGTAATGCAATAAAGTGGCTACACCCACACCACTATTGAATGACTCCTACATGAACTTATATAAGTCTTTATATAAATAGGCAAGCATATTCCTCCCCCAAGAAAACATAGTATCAAACATCTCAATGACCCAAACTACTCTATACATCTTATAAGCAATAGATACTCCATTGCCATCCACAACAACAAATGAAGCCAATAATATAACCAACCAATTTTGTAGACACAAAACACTTGACTACATAATAACTGATACTAATATATCGCTATCACTGCCTCTCTAATGTATTCCTATGGGCACCCCTACAAAGTATCTAGATGCATGATTAATGGCATCCATATTGATGTCATCTTGCAAAGACACACATCATCCACTGATTAAAAAATGTAGAATCTGATACATGTCCTTTAAGGTCATATTAATTTCCCTTATAGGAAGATAGAATGTACACATATCAGCATTCCAGCTCTCACATAGGGTAGTGATCAAATATCTATCCTAATAAATTATACTAAGATCACATATGTGACCCACCCAAACCTATCTATAACAACACACTCATCAACTAATAAAGGCAACAAACTCAGAGTCTCCATTACTTAGCCTCTATAGAACTCTCTCATTTGTACCTCACCCTATACAATAATAGAACACAAAATATATCATTCAATAAATCTAACTAAGAAGCAAAGCTAAATAAAAATACATTACAAGTCAAAAATCCTATCAAATAGTAATTGCATCAGTTCACCATGCCAAAAAAATTGCTAAATAATAGTAGAACATCTAAACCAAGATTTATCCCTAAAAATCCAACCTCTAGGACAACCATGCTAGGTATAGGACAATAGTGCTAGACATGAGTGCTAAAACATGGACATCAATTTTGGATCTTAGATAGTAGTGGTAGATCCTAGACAGTAGCACTAGATGTACGACATGAGTGTTGAACCTAGTTAAACATTATTAAAATGCTTAAAAATAACTCAAAATCACAAAAAGTAGGTTCCCAAACAAGCCTAAAACATGTGTTTAGTTACTTACTAGGGTAATCTATCCACCATCCTTAATCTAGGCTATCAACTACTTAAACTGGGTCATTATAGGTGCTCATCTCCTTGACATGTTTTCCAATCCAAAGCTCCAACTCTCAAACTAGTCAATGCACAAATGAATCAAGTTTTAGTCAAATTTTCTTATATCAAATCACTTTCTAATTCAAAAAAAATACTATGATGCCCATAACTTGAGATCTATAGCAATGTTTGATAAACAATTTTGTTTCTTAGGATCATGAAAATGATATTTTAGACATCATGTAACCCCTACTCTCTTACTACATCATTTTCCTACCATGGCATACACATATCTACACCTATCTTATACCTAGATAAACAAATTGGCCCTCACCAATCAAACACTTGTTTCAAATCTTATTCAACTTGGTCCTCACCAATAAAACATTCATTCAAAACATTCAAATAACCTAGCTTATACAATCAATGAACCTTTCAATCCATTCAATCAATTACTATCTCATTTGCATACCACAACATAAACATATTTATATCTCTACTATGCTTAGACACAAGAATAAATTATAACCAATCAAAGACACATTTCATTCCTAATTAATCCCATTCTTAGTCTAAATCAAATCAATCAATATTTGCAAATCTATTCAATAAATGCCAACCAAGTTCCTATTCAATTTGTCACTTGTCTTCACTTTTAGCTCAACCTCTTCTATCATATATTTCATCCCTCTCCCCAAAAGGGGGGTATCATTCCTATTTTTCCTATTCCTACACTTATCTGTCATAGCTATCCACTCTCATAGATGACTACACCATGGTTCTTATACCTTTAGCAGTCAAATTATCAGATTTAGCTTAAATCGATCGAAACATATAGTGATTTAGACTACATGGGTTACTCAACATGGTTTTTACACCTCCAATATTCAAATTAATAGCATTACTCAGATTATATAGGTCAATATTATATAGTGGTTCATACTATATGGGTCACTTAGTATCAATCAATTTAGTTTGGTCAAGATTATACAATAATTCATATTACATTGGGTTAATCAACATTACTCAAGACATTAAAAGGGATACACCTTCAGTTTATAGATATATTGACTATCTAGATACTAGAGTTAGGGACATGTACATTACTACATGTCTCACACATATAGCTTCATATGGGATGACATAGTTATAGACCAGATAGTAGATTATAGGCATAGTGCAGAGCACATTGTTTTTTATCTCCAATTTTGCACATGGGATATAACATGATAGATCATATCACATATGGTTATACATATTTCTAAATTTTCTAGATGCATCACTCACATATCAAATTTGGGGCCATGACATAGATGTTCATATCCTACATCTTCCAGGATTATACATATTAGGATGGTAGGACATACCATCTTCTTCTTACACATTTTATCAACATTTTTAGTTTACACCCAGACATTACTCAGGTTGTCACTAGGTTAGACCATATGATCATCTACAATTATTTGTCCATTGTATTAATTAGACTCAGACCTAAGATTTTGTGTAGGATAGAGGATAAACATTGGTTTTGGACCTCTGAGCACTTCTTAAATCTAGTTCAAATTATTCAAATTTAGTATAAGGGCATCTATTACAAGGATTTATTCTTTCTCTAGGCACTATTTATATTCAATACAGAGGGCATCTATTATAAGGATAACTTATTTTTCTAGGCACTATTTAGATTTAGTATATGGGCATCTATTACATGGATTCCTTCTTTCTCTAGGCACTATTCAAATTTAGTACACGGGGCACCTATTACAAGGATTCCTTCTTTCTCTAGATGCTATTCAAATTTAATATAGGGGTCATTCATTACATGTATTTCTTCTTTTTCTAATCATTATTTCATCTCTTCATCCACTTCCCTAGCCAAGAATTTGGACCCTTTTTAGCATACTTATCTTCACATAGGTAAGTTTAGGTACGCATCTTATTTCTTTTCTTTTAATCTAGCACTTCATTTCATTACATCACTAGATTAAAAGGGGGAAAATGTATACATCCTAAATTGGTCAAGAAAACACACATATTATTTATTTTCATAGTCATTTCATAGGATACTCTGATTGGATAATATGAGTTTTTAATCACATTTAGCTAGGTCCTTTTATCTGACTTGTTTTGGTCTTAATACATTCCCTAGACATCTCTTTGCTTATTCCCATTCATCTGTAGCTTTATAGACTTAACCATTTCAGGCCTAGGCATTTATTTTAGACCTAGACCCATCCCCTTAGGTCTCACAGCCCCTGGACAATAATTCCAAAATAGGACTATAGCAGTGAAACCTAGGGTGTCCAATTTTTGGTGCTATTGTCCAAGCACAATTTTGGTTCTAATGGTTAGTTTCTTCTATAAGATGATTCTTACCCTTCATATTTTCTTTGTTCCTAAATTTTATAATTTCATCTAAATTCAAATAAATATCCCAAATTTTAAATAATGAGTTTCCTATATAAGGGACTACACAAGGCATTTTATATCTAGCACTAGCTATTTTGGCACATTAGATGTAATAAAATCAATCAATAATATAACTCAATTTATTTGCATCAAACATAGATTTTCATTCTTGATCAAGGAAGGGACTAGGTGAAGTTCATTCTTACATCAATCATACATGTTGATTATGCACATTCCCTAAGGGAGAACTACATCAGATCTGAGACCGTAGCTTGAGGGTTAATGTAGGTATTAATCAGAATAGTAGGGTTTTTTTATTATGCTATCATTCTTCCCACAACCCCATTTTACCCACTTTAATTTGATTCTATTTTTTGTTTCCATGTGTGTATATTAATTTAGGTACTAAATATTGAAACTAAACTACAATGATCTCCATTGACTATTAAGACTTGAAATTTGGTACCCAGGGTCATATTAAGCAAATGAACAGAACCAAGAAAGTGTTTAGCCTTAGGAAAAAAACACTAGGAAAGGACTATAGCACTAGACACTAAGGTGGCCTATTTTTGGTGCTCCTATCCAATCAAAAAATAGAGACTAGATCTAGAATTCAAACATTGTCCTAGTCATGCTCCTCCAATTCTAAATTTAGAATCATTAGTTTCAACATAAAACCAACTAAGTTAATATTTCTTTGTCTTCTCTTTCCTATGTAAGTTAAGTTGATCAAATTAGCATAAAATTGTATTTTAATACATAAAAATAGAATTATCCCCATATTTTAAACATTTATTACTTAGGAATTAAACAACTAATTTCCTAAAATAATAAAATAAATGCCATTATGCATCTTGGTGACTGAAGCATGTTGTCCCAAATATTACATGAGATATTTTGGTATTCTTTGGTGTGTTCTAATAAAAAATAGGGATTACATCCACCATGTATTAAACCTCCTTAATTTCTCATGTTACTACTCTATTTCCATCCATGTAATGTTTTCAAGGGAAGTAGTGGGCCCAAAATCCATAGTTATATTGATAGGTCCAAGTGGATATTTCCACTATGTGAAGCACAATAATAAAAACAAAAATTGGTACTAAAAGCACAATAATAAAAACAAAAACTGGTACTAAAATGTTTTTGTGGTTATTACAAGTACATTCTTGATTTTGGTGGTGAGATCATCTACCAAAAACATAGGCCAATTTAATTCCTCTTATAACCATATCATGTAATATGCACTATCAATTACCCCTTTCATTACTTTCTTTGACTACTTGGTATTTTACCAAAACGTTTTTGTGATGCACTCTACTAGAATGCACACTGAAGCATCTTTAATTAAATCAAATGGTGTTCCTCAACCTTCTCATGTGGTATATTTTTCCCTGACATCTAAATAGATCATTGGTGCCATAGATTTATATTGAAGGAGGAATTTACCATGATTTGGATGTTTGTAACTTATGTCATTATTTATGAAGTGATAAAAAATTTAATATCTTGAGACAAATGGATAACCTTTTGATTTTAGTGACTCAATATATTCATCATGACCTCATCAACTTACCCAAATGTAGGAAACCTTATCAACCTTTCTATGTTAGAAGCTCAAAGTAGATGTTGAAGTATGAGGGTTCCTTATTATGTGGATCTTTAAGGATCTTGTGTAAAAAAAGTATATTTTGATATGTCAATGAAATCAAATGGATCTAGGTCATTGCACTTGGTTTGGAAAAGACCTAACCCAATCCCCATCTCTTTTTTTGCATCTATGAGTAAGATTAACAACTAACCTTTGTCTATAACTATATTGATGATCTATGATGAATGAGTTCTCTATCTGGTTAGGATATGGTTAAAAATCCATTCATAGGGAGGTATTATAAATGTATATCATAAAAATTTCTTGTTAATTAGAGTCTATAATATTTCAGCATTATCCATACCCTACTCTTATCTAGTTGTTGGTGCCCAGTTTTGTTTCACTAACTACTTGAAATGCACTAACTATTTGTGCACAAGTGTTCCTCTTCTAATTAATATCACTTGAGATAATTTTCCCTGATAGTGACATTTTTTTCTTATAATATTTAATTTATCTCTTTGAGAGTTATTTGATGTGACTAGATGTCTTTTTATCTATCTAATTAGTTTTGTGACTTTACCTATCCATTTGCTACTTAATTTACCTCAAAAATTATGAAATATTTTGAAACACCACATCATTAATGGTCTAACATGACTGTTGGTCTTCATTTCTCAATACTTGTCTTGTCTCTACCTTTATAGGCTTAATTGATACCATTAATGTAGTTTTGACTAATTGTCTCATGTGAGTTTTATCTACAATGTGATCGCACCTTATGATTATAACTAGTTTCTAGTTACTAAGATATCTTTCATTGTAACACATGTACTACATAAAAATTCTAACCTAATAAAATCAAATATAAAAAAACAACATTAAATAAAATCCTAACTACAATGTGTCACTCAGCACCCACTCAATTTTTCAATGGAATGATAGAGATTAAAGGTGGTAAGGCTTAAGCCTATAGCCATTTATACATCTTGGTAGTATAATTACCTATAAATATTTTAGAACTATAGTACCATGTTGTGAAACTTCATGAATAATATAGGTTCCTTTCTATCTAATTCATAACTTTAAATCTACTATCATAAATCAATACCATTAGTTCTAAGTAAAATTCCTTCAATTTTTATTTATGATCTTGCCATGCTTTCTGAATCTACTTATTAATATTTTGTATCGATTATGCCTTCTACATATTTTATTCCATCTTTTTTAAGTACATCAACCTTGATTTTAGTGAATCTTAATCCCCTAATCTCATAACCATCACAATGCATAGACTAGGAACAATATACTCCATAGGAATTACTACCTCTAGGTTATATACCAATTGAAAAGGATTGAAACTTGTAGCCCTTTTTTAATGTGTTATATAGGCACATATAATCATAACAATGTGATCTTCTCATCCCTCTACACATTACAAATCTTTGTTAGCATTTCGTCTAATATTTATTTGGATGCTTTAGCATGTCCATTTACCTATGGGTGATAAGTTGTGCTCTTATGGTGTGATATCATAAAATCCTTAGTGAGATTATTGATATTATTATTTAGGAAATAAATTTCTCTATCACTAATCAATTTAACCAAATATACAAGTCTTGTAATTATGTTTTCATATAATAATTTGGAAGCATCTTTCATACTGCAACTTAGAGTGGTGGAAGATTCCACCCATTTAGTGAAATAATTTATCATAGTAATAATGTATAAAACATGATTTCATTTTATCAATTGACTTATATGACTAAAAAATTCAATTCCCCATTTCCCAAAAGGTTTTTCTATAAGCATTGGCACCAAAGGTATCTTATCTCTTTGATTTGACTTTCACATTATTTGACATACATCATAGTGTTTGGTGACTTTATGAGCATGATTAATTTATTTACGACACAGAGTCACACTTTTTAAGGCTTTCCTTACATTATCTTCACCTATAAAATGACCTCATGCAACCCTTTGATGTGGTTCCTATAATAGCTAAGGTTTTTCATGCTCTAGAGATACTCTGTGAAGTATAATATCTCTGATGAGTTTGTAAAAAAACCCATTAATAAGGATATAAGGTATATCTCAAGTGACCATACTTTTTATAATGCATAGGGAAGATTAATTTATCTAATAAATTTTGAATATATTCCATATTATCAGGAACTATAGTAGTTTTGAATAGATGTGCATCTATGGATTCATATTCAAGTTCTTATGGCTCATCCCCATTATGAAGTCTACTCAAGTGATTTTGTCCAAAATTTTCATGACCTATCTTGATGTTAATATATAATTATAATTCTTAAAATATCATAAGCCAAAAGGATATGTGTCCTCCTAACATTGGCTTATTAACCAAGTATTGTAATGCCTGGTCATCTATAATTAAATCAAATGGTGTGGCCAAAAAGTAGTGTTAAAACTTATATAGAGATAAAATAATAGATAAATCCTCCCTTTTAGTACTAGTATAATTATTATCAATTATAAATAACTTCCTACTAGAAAAATGTATAGAATGTTCTATTCTAGCTTCACTTGGTTATGCTAAAATAACTCCTAATGTACTACTAGAAGCATCTATTACATGTGGAATGGATTTTTCTAGTCATCAAAGAATAAAATTGCTGTTATTATGAGACTTTGTTTTAGATCAATGAATGTTGATTGACATTATGCTTTCCATTCAAAATGTTTATCTTTGCCTAGTAGCTTCTCCATGGGTGTAGATATAGTTGCATTCCCTTTCATAAACTTCTTATAATATCCCATATAACTAAGAAATGTGTGTAGTTATATAGAGTTATTAGGATGTGGAAACTCTATGATGATAACAATATTAGCTAGGTCAACCAAAATTTTGTCTATGCATATGACACCAAAATTTGTGGAAAACAAGCATTTATTTAATTTTAGACCAATGCACAATGATTGACACTATTTTTTCATGAGTTGTAGCTTCAATATATATTATTTAAATAGAGAGAAAATAACCCAATCATCTAAATACACTTATATAAAATTTTGAATGAAGTCCTTGAATGTAGTTACTATGGCTCTAGAAAAGACTATGGATGCATTTTTCAATCCAAAAGGTATTACCTTATATGCAAATGACCCCCATTTAGTTGTAAATGTAGTTTTGTCTTGATTTTATATTATGATTAGAATCTGTTCATACCTATTGAATCCATCTATAAAGGAGTAAAATTGTTCCTATGAATGACTCAAGGACTTCATCCATGAATGGTATTGGAAAAGGATCATTCACATAGGCATTATTGAGTGTTTGATAATCCCCAAAAATTAAAACCTCTCTAATTTTTTTTTTGTTGCACCATTATGGGACTTACCCAATATACATTTTTACTAGATATATGATTTCAAATTCTTGCATTCAATCCAACTCAATTTTCACCTTTATTTTAATGTTAGGATTAAATATATATGGTCACTTCTTAATGGATAAAGTGTAATCTTTCACTTCTATGTTAATTTCTCCTAAAAATGGGTCTATGCATTTTACCCCTAATAATTTTGTTGGGAACACATCTTGGTAGTACTTTAGCAATTGTAATATCTCTAAAATTTTCTCTTATTCTCAATAGTCTCACATTGTCACAAGCTTAGGAACCGACACTATTCCAATGTTCCCTTAAATATTTCTCAAGGGTTATTGATATATTTTTCTTGATGTATTAGGTAGAGAATCAATGCAATTAACTTATCACTATAGAATGTTTATGTTATATAATATTTCTTCTTCTAATTAATTTATTCTTTGAATTGGGTTTGATTTAGTTTCCCATTTTGGCTCAAAGAAACCTTTGAGATCAAGATATCATTTACTATCAGTAAAATCTATCAGGTAATCTTTTATTCTATTACATGGATTGACAAGATTTTTCTAGTATTGGATAGTTTTATAATTATGTAGTGCCACATTAAAATCTTGCATAGCCTCCTATTGTGATTATATTTCACCTATAATTACTAAATCTTCTATAAATGCATGATAGAGAAAGATTTTATTTTTTATAAGGACTTATTCCCTAATGTATTATAACATTCAAACACAAAGGTTTGAAATGAATATTTATAAACTTGTACCCAATGATTGGTTTATCTTCCATGCTCTTGGTGTATATACTAGGCCATTTAAAAATGTTCTAAAGTGTGGCTAAAGATGTGCACCCAATATTTTATCTCTACTCATTGTGTAGTCCTTATATCCACACACTAATGATTGTGTAACTTAGGGAATTTAACTTATTAGAAGAAAGTTCATTTTAAGTTGATAGTATCTTGTATCTAGAACCTTATACACAAAATTTATATGCTTTTTCCTAATGAATCTGTAGCTTTCTTTGGACTGCCCACCAAGTAATAATAGTTTTGTTTAGTGTATAGTTTAGTGTACTAACTCATTATTCCATCTCTAGTACATTGTGTTTGATCCTCAAAATAAATACAATGATATCTTTTATCACAAAGTATTGAGGTATATAGTGTCTTTCAATGAACACCATATACAAAGGTCATAACTCATAATCTCTATGAGCCCAACTCAACATGTGAGTGTTTAAGTCACCATTTATGGATGATGTTGAATCCCATAGTAGAACACCCATGGGAATAGGATCTATTTAGTCCATCATTACGGTACATGTACTATAGAGGAATTTAAATTCATACTTCATCAGAGAGCACACTAATGGAGAAATATATTCTTCTATATGAATTTACATAACTAGAGACTTTATTATAACATTTTTATATATTGTCCACTCTTCTTTTTAAATAGTGTGTAGTTTCCAAAATTGATACTTTATAGGTTTCAAAGTATTTTACCTTTTATCTATGCCAAATTTAGACCAACTATTAATCCCATAGGTATAAGGTTACTCTATCTCTTTTAGGATAATGTATGTCTTTTGACCAAACTCATTTAGGGGTATAACCATTTTTTAATCCCATTGATGTGCTTCTAGTGGGTTATGCATAGTATTTATGGTAATTTAGCCATCATAAGCCCATTTGTTATCGATTAATGAGGGATAATGTGTCTCTATTATATTTATGTTGATGACTTCAAAATATACTCATAGGCTGATTTTGGACACTTTAATTTCAACATCCTCTAACCTTTTGATAGGTTTGACCTGACCATAATCCACTAGACTGAGAGTAACTAGACTGTAGCTTAAGGTTGGCCAACAAATGGCTTCCAAAGTTGATCATGGAATCATATTAATTTTTTTACCAACATCAAATATTTCATTTGGAATATCATATCTAACTAACTCAATATACATTAGGAATCAACATCCTAAGGTTTATTGGTTTTAACATATCAGAATCCCTTATTAGTATGTTGTTAATTGTATTATGCATACTCCAAAATATTATGTAAGAGATTAGTGATGTTATAATAGATATCATCATTATGTATTATATGGATTAACTTCATCAATTCTATTAAAATAGTCACAACACCCTCCTATCTCATGATCTAACATTTTTCCATACATTTGTGAATCAATGGTTGATTAGAAGATAGTTGTTGTTGGAACTCTTACAAGACCTATGCATCTTGATTCATCAAATTCTTTTCCATAGTAGGATCAAGATATTTATCCTAGTGCACTTTTATAATCCCCAATCTTGAGGCATTTCCAAAAGTGGTAACCTTTGTTCATCTCTTTGTTTTCAGGTGATTTCTTACAAAAACACATTTTTCTTTATTTTTGCATTGATCATATTTACATTTCACACTATTTTCTCCTTTATTTTTCTAATACTAGATAATCTTCTACTTGATATTGGCCTTATACACTATAATATACACATAGACTTGTCTCTTTAGGTTGGTCTATAAATTCTTAGTATAATGGTTATATGCACCACATGGATAACATTACATAAGAGTTCAAGATTTTCAATTGTCATTGTTATAATAGCCTTGATATAGTCCATGATATATACCTTTGTTTACACCTCTATAGACTCATACATTCTATTCATATCCCAAACCTTATTTTTGGTATGTATCATACCCTCTTTGTTGTCCTGGATTCACATCATAACCCCAATATTGGTGCTAAGGGGGACTTGGAACCACATTTGATTACTTCTACTGAAGGTTCATATTGGTCCATAGTTACACATACTAATAAAACTATTGGTATAATAGATGTGATTTATTTTTGTATCTTTATAGGCCCTATGGTTGATTCTATGATGATGAAGGAATTTGATATATAAAGAGATGAAGGAATCCATTTGAAACTACCTTGAGTCACACTACTCATCTCCACTTTTGGTCTCAAAATTACTTACTTCATAATTGGTGCTTATTGTGTCACAATTGCAAAGGCATTATTAGTAATATCTTCCTTAAAATCTTGTAATGCTCATTAATTACTCTCATCATAGTTCATAGATTTAAAAAATATATAGAACAAACCCTGTGATTTTTATATGTAGTGTTGTAATAGATAACACTTATAAATCACATGTCCTACTATCCTGCATCTCATAAAATTCATGGTTAAGCTTTGGGTAATAATTTCTATGATGTCCTTGTCCTCACTCTATGTACCATAGACCTAATTTAGTCTTATATTTTCCATGCATCTCATCAATTAATATTATGAATGCATCTATCTTTGATTCAACCTTGGAACCAATTATGGGGGTATCCCCATAGTCTTGTATTTTTTATACTCACAAGGCAAAAAATTAAGCATCATCTTTAGTTGGATACTGAGTCCACATAATGGTAAATATAATGCATGGTTTTAGTATTTTTATGAACTACGTAGCCTTATCTTTGTCCTTCATATTGAATTCAATTTTGTTAATTATTTTAGAAAATATTTGATCGTATTCTATAACTAATTCTCCCTTTATTTTTCAAATATACTTTAAATATTTAATGGTTTGCATTGTGCATCTCTTTAATTTATATTCTTCTTTCAACACACTTTTAACTTGGATAAGGTCCAAGGTGTTTACATCCCTCTTAAAAATGAAATATAGGGATTATCCTAACAAATCCCTTATGATTTGCATTTCTTAATGTTATATAATGTTATTCCTCTTGCATTACATTTCATGTCAGAAGTTATTAGATATTTCTCTAGGTCTGTAGATCCATCAGAGGGAATGAAAGAATTAAATACTCATGTACTCAAACACATAAGAAGAATAATTATAGTTGTTATGATAGGTTTTAGAATGGTAGAAACTATGACTAGTATTTGCATAGTGGTGACTATGACTGTATATGATGGTGCACTACTAGTTTCACATTATTTATTGATCACTAGACTTTTTAGGTGTCTTAAATAGGAACTCCACTCCTATTTTTATTATATCTATTATCTAATTTGTTTTTTCACTTGACCATCCAAAATTATCTATAAAGGAATCAAACCAATCTATGTCCACCTCTTCACATTCACTTTTTATTCTACCAAGTAATAAATTGGGCTAAGGGGATGCATACTCTTGAAGTGAATGACTTATATTTTGAAATTTTGATAATTTTGAACTTGAACATACCAAATTTATGCATTTAAATCTAACTTCTTACCTAGAAATTTATTCTCTAGGTCAAGATATAAATTATTTCATTAATTATGATCTTCCTCTACCTTCTAACTATTCTACTACTAGCCTATGTTCTTCTTATTATGATTTTATCTCCATATCTTCATAATTACTATCTACATGCTCCTCTTCATAGGGCCCTTACACACTTTATATCCATATTTTTATTTCAAAAATATATTTTTCTCTAGTATCTTCTTCCTACATGATTCCATATCTAGAATATTATATACTTATAATTCCATCTAAAATTACTTCTGGGTTTCTTTATTTATTCTACCTTCTCTATTGTCAAAGCTCCCTTTCTAGTCCCAAAATTTTCTTCTCACTCTGAGTCTTTTCACCTTCCATTTTTTGGGATTAGGTTCAAGTTTATTTTACACATCTCCTCATCATTTACTTTATCTTAAATGCATCCCCATGGTTCCCAAAATGACTACTCCATGCTAGATGAATTAGGCACCACGGGCTTTTCTATAACCAACATTTTTATCAATAGAGGTAGTCACTATAAAATTTCCCCCCAAATCCTTGAATGAACTAGTCTTATGTAATCTCAAAAGTTACTTGTCTTTACACTCTAAAATTGATAATACATCCATCAATTATAGTACTCATCCAATAATATACTAATTGGGACCATTTTGTATCTAGGTTGTGCAGTCAATTTAATTTTTATTCTATCTAAACTATAAGATCTATCCTCCTTGGGCTAAAACAATAGTATTCCAACCTAGATAGCCATGCCACTAATAATCTAGACAACTCACACCACAATATTTTATATATTTCACCATACATGTGCTCTTGGATAATCTCCTTCATAGTTATTCTGACTCTCCTTGCTTCTTATTCTATAAAATTTTATATTTTCTCATCTAACCATCTCTCTATATCCCTTTGTCCTGGTAGCCATCTCAACATATTCTATCCAAATTATTCCATGCTCACCACACCATTTTAGTAGAGGTTACTATAAATACTCCAAAAGATGATAATTGCATGGATATCTTGTGTAGTGCAGAGTAAATAAAAACCATAATTGACATTACATAATTATAATCCATCAATTAGATCCATAGTTGTACATACAGGTTAATAAGAACATAATTGTAATAAAACACAAAAAACATAACATATGATAATAGATTAAATAAATATATAGTATTTACTATGCACTAACCATACATAAAATAAGATTAGGAAAACCATATATAGGTAATTCTATTAATCTCTATCAACACATCAAAACCATATTATATTACAATAAAGCACTATATATAGCCTTTTACAATCTGTTGTCTCTTCACATTTCATCCCTTCAAGATACAAAATGAAAGACTCTTTGCATTATTTTATTACTTGATTAGGCTTATAAGTCTTAACACATACAAAGTTTTATATAAAAACAAAACTATATACTTCACACATGTGTCCTTTTATTATACTTTGTGATTTTACCATGCTCCATTCCATGACTAACAAAAAATGAATTATATTAGCTAAGATAATATAGTCTAAAGAGATAGGAAGAACTACATACAGACATTTTATGTCATGACTAGTGATGTTGTTTTAAATATAAGGCTAAGTAAAAATTGTATCAAAAAGTTTAGGATTATGGATAGTGTAGTTGGATAAAATAAGAATTGTATGGGCATAATTTTGTGTTATGTATCATGTAGTTGACTATAGGTGGTTGTAACTAAGAAATATTAGGTTGCCCATTACCATAAAAAATAAGTGATTTGGGTAGACTAAAAAAGGTTGAATTAAGATAGGTTAGATAGTCTAAATGTTCATATAAGCTTATTGTTTCCTAAATTTTTCAAAGTCAAATTTCTCTAAGTCATCAACAACATAAAAAATTTCAATCCAAAATATCAATGTCAAATTTTATAAAAATATTTGGCTATGGAAAACATTCATGTTTAAAATGATCTAATCATAAAGGTGTGTTTTCATGCCCCACACATCTAGGAGGTCACACCTATCATGTCATCTAAGATCTATAGTGTATTAAAACATGTGTGTCATAGATCACATGTTTGTGCATTCTATGAATATAATCATAATATCACACCCATTTTTCCCATGGGGATTCACAAACCAATAACATAGTTATGTAACATTCATGCACATAGAATGATGTAGTTGTCACTACACATCAATTCCTAAGTGAAATCTTATAAAAATTCCTTATGGGCTCATTCTTCCTCAAATATCCATAAAATAATAGTGAATAAATCCACCTATCTCATATATCTTTCTATGAAGACATATTCTCACTGAAGTGTTTCCAATTTTTTTAGTTTTTCAAGTACTTCTCAGTAACATCAAATCTAGTTAGCATAAGTACCTAATTTTCTCAATTCATCCAAATGAAGGTTAGTTGAAATAATGGTATCAATTTTTTTTGGGTTTTCTCAATATCCATTCCTAAAATAATTTGAAAACACATTGGGTATTTCATGTCAATTGCAATATATTCAGTTTAACCCCATCAACATTTTATTCCTCTTGATCTACATAATTTACAAACCCTTGTTCAAGCAGCCTTTCAAATAGTAAAAGAGAAAAGAATAAAACATAAGTACATGGGTTTTGATTCTTTTTTATTTGTGGATAGCTATATTCCAAATATTGGATATTATCAGATTGGTCATGTTAACCTAAAAAAATTCCATAATTTGATAAATGTGTAAAATTCTATTTCCTTGAGCATTCACTTGATAGAGAATGACATGCTTAAGGTAGGTAGTTATTTTACCTTAGTACAAAAATCATATTTTATTTTATTCTATGGTTAGTATTATGGTCTATAAACAAATAATATTAAATTAAGTGGTGGAGACTTGATGGTTGAGCTAGATGAGACTTTGATGGGTATGAGATTGAGAATCTTGGTACACAATAGTTATGTCAAAATGAGTGTGGTAGTAGGATAATTATATTAGGATAAGACTCCCAACAATAATATAAACACCATCAATGATTCATGGTTTAATCACAAGATAAGTTAACTTTCTAAGATCTTGAGGAATATTTTAAGTTCTAACTTCAAATAAGAGCTATCAAATATGATAACTCTTTTTGACTAGGTGGTAGGAAATGAAATCACCATGAATTTATACCCATAAACATTTATGGAAATGAACATAATATAAAATTTGAGATAATACATTCAAATGGGAAAATTTGTCAGTGAATCCCTACACCAATAGTTGATTAATGTGTACACTATAAAGTAATTTTTCATGACTTCCTATTCGGTGTAATTTTTGGTTTCTAAAATAATATATAAAAATCTCATTTAGTGTTCCAATAATGATGCTTCCAAATAATTTTAAGAATTATACACTCAGTCAAATATAGATCAGAGTAACAAACACTTTAAGAGAGTCACTAATGTTTTCTTAATGAATCTAGTCTAATCTCTAGATGAGGATTTGGGATGAAGGATCTCAAATTAAATAAGGAGCTTGGTTAAGATACTTCATCCAACTATAAAATTTTGCATACATCAAGGTTGAATTATTTTAAGAATACCCTTTATGGATACCTAAGGTAGTAATGATAAAATCATATTTACCAAATTGTGTTGACATTTAGGTGTAGTACACAAGCATTTTAGAGACATGCATATGGTTGGTGCTGCATTTATAATCTCTTTGAGACATTTTTCCTATA
The DNA here is from genome assembly GCA_037957365.1 of Torreya grandis. Classification (NCBI taxonomy): domain Eukaryota; kingdom Viridiplantae; phylum Streptophyta; class Pinopsida; order Cupressales; family Taxaceae; genus Torreya; species Torreya grandis. The sequence continues at coordinate 567,169 of JARHVA010002324.1, forward strand.
AAAATGTAGTGAATTCTTAGGACATTAAATATTTAATCTATTGTTTTGCTATGAATATACTAGTTGAGCATATTTTAAAAATATAAGGTTTGTGTAGAATCACCTTGGTAATGGTCATTCTTATGGGCATGCACCACATTTTTAGGATTACTAGGTAGATTTCTCCAATGAGTATGATGTAATAAATCATGATTGAGGTAGAATGAATTTATATAAAATAAGGCCATCCATAAATAAATGGATTATAGATGGCATGATTAATGATAAGTCTAATCTCATTAATCCCATCTATATGGAAAGAGTCATTTTCCCCATTTATCAACCATAAATTGGTCTATTAAGGAGCTCTTATATTTTTAGGCATGGATAAAGAATGTGTTAGATTAATCTAAATAATGGTTTGAAAAAAATTAGAATATTTTATCAAAGTAAGAGGTTCCAAGAGATCAATAACTCCATCCCCTCTAAAATAAATGCATGTGGTAGCTCCAAAGACTCATGATAAAGGTAGATATAGTGTTGTAATTCAATCTTCCAATTCCTCAAGTTTTGGTGGTGGAGATGAAAAAGATACAAAGTATCCAAATCTACTTATAAAAACTTATGTAGAAATCCATACTGTGGGAAGAAAGATAAAGGATAATAAGTTTATAATGCTAAAATCTTCCTCCTACCCTTTTTGATATCCTTCTCTATATGTTCTTGATACCACTCAAAAAATATTGCATCTACTCAAGGAAAAACTCAACAAGTAATCTTTAGTGATTTGTAAATATTAGATTTTTTATGTCCTTAAATTGTTCCATTTATTACACCTTATCTAAAGGCTTCACCTTCAAATCAACCTAAACCATCACCTTAAAATACTCAAATGACTAGTTTCAGCCATCTATTATTTCAATGGATGCAATTGATGTTAAAAAAGTTAAAGGTGGTCGAGGTAAAAGTTATAAATTTTTATGTCATTTCCAATCTCTTTGAGACTCTAAAAAATCAAATTCCAAATCAAGGTTATATTTATACCCATCTATTTATCCCTAAAATTATCTAGATATGGGTTATCTATATTTTAAAGGGGTATATAAAAATGAAATGACACAAGGGTGATAATCATATTTGTGACATGTCAATTAGATTTTAAGCTTAGATATAAGCATCAACTAAATTTATTATGTTGATATAGTCTAAATATGAAAAATATAACCATGTTATATATATAAAGGACAAATAAGTGAAGTACTTAGCTTGATATGATGTTAATCTAGTTCTAGATCTATAATAGGTGAAAAGTAAGCAAGAAGGAGATTCTAAAACAATCATCAGATTATGGATTTAATATTTTTGGCTTTTTGGATAGTAATGTCTACTTAGGATGGTTACATTTATGCTACTATTTAATTTTAACACTAGTGTCATTTACATAATATATATTGAAACATGATGCAACCACTTGGATGCTTCTATGTTTTACTTCACCTTAACTCTATTGTATTCAGATATAGGTCATGGAATATACCTCCTTATGAAATATAAAAATCTTAGTTTTCCATCTTTAGAGAGGCCTTTGGGGAAATGAGTTAGTGGGAACATAATTTCGAGCTTCCCAAAATACCCCATTATTAGTGGGCATCATCTACATAGCGAATACTCTAGAAGAGGGCCTTAAACTCATGTAGTTCTCCCATATGCGTTGGCTTATTTTTGAATCATATAATGTGTGAAAAGTAAGTATAATGGTAACATAGCTTGTAAGCTAGAAAATTGGGATTTTGGGATACTCTTTTAGTCCTTCATACCTATAGATGTGTAGTCCATATGACTAGTATGGAAATAGGTAAGCTTTGTTCAATTGTATGCTTATTAGAGTGTTTTTGATAAGTTACTTTGGTCTCTTTGGTCTTTTTTTAGGTGAGGAATGAATGAGGTTTGATATTATATTTATAGAAATCCCTTTGGAGTAATAACTCACATTAAATAACTTAGGTTGAACATTAGGATACATTTCCTTTTTACATTAGATAAATTTAGGGCATTGGACACTTGCATCAATACAAGATAGTAACATTGATGATACTATCAACCCTAGATGTTAGTATCCATGAAGTAGGAGAGTAGGTACATGTTCATAACATGTAGAGATATAATATAAGTACATTTTCAACATTCTAGGAAAGATAAAAGACCTAGATCATCAAAATAAGACTATTCAGAGTAAGATATATAGTCTAAGAGACATAAAGGTAGTGAATATGTGAGACTTACAGAAGAAGGAAGGTAAATAACTAAGAAGAACAACTAAGGTCTAATTTTTTACAAGTGTAAAATATTGAGGTGATATATAATCATAAAATATCACCTAAATTACCTTTTTTAATCTAGTAATGAAAATTTTAATTTAAAATAAAGGAATGCATACGTAGGTGTGTATGCCCACCTTGTCTTTGTCTATGCCCAACTTCGGTGATTTTATAGTGACTAACCTAAAACTAAGAGAATGTTACAATATAAATTTAGTGCATATAATATTTGTTGAAATTACTTTAAATACATTTAAATTTAAAGGGAAATGTTTATGAGTGCATATGTGTGTTAATGTAACTGCCTTGCCTATTGACAAGTTATTTTGAAAAATATGTATCATTTAAAGGCTATAAAATTGAGATTAGGATAAATATAGATAAGTATTTAAAGTTCATATATCTAAGGATATATATAGAGATATTATAAGTCACATGTCCCTAACTTTTGAGAAAAAGTGAGTTACCACCTAACAGTTAATATTAGCTCAAATGTGCAACCCAATGATATTTATAACCTTTTGAGGTTGGATGACCAACTCCAAATTAAAAAATTGGAAATATTGAGTCATTTGATCACCCAAATGATACTAAAATGTTAACCAATTACTATAATGGAATGGATCAATAAAAGTCCATAAACATTTGTGGGGTATCAATACAATTTTTCATAAAATAGTTTTGGAATTTGAAACTAACATGTATTTTTCAATATCAGGCACATTTTTCATAACATATACATATTATATTTGTTTCATTATAAAATAATGTATATAATATTACCAATTTATATAATTATACCATAACTATGAATATAAATCATATTACAATGTGCTTTGGCTAATTCAAATAGCTATGTAAGTGTGGAGGACATGTTTTCAAATCATTCCCCCACTATATATGGATAAATATAAAATCTAATATAATTACCAATGTGGAGGACATGTTTTAAAAACATGCCCCTACTGTAAACTAGAGATGTTGAATACTAAATAGGTGTGGAGAACATGCTTCCAAAGCATACCCCCACTGAATTTGGGAACTAGTATAAAAACCACATATTAAATGAGCATGGAGAACATGTTTCGAAAGAATTCCCCACCAAATCTAGAAACTATGCCAAATTTTAATAGCATGCCTTTATTACATTCCCTCACTAATATCCCCTATTGATGTGAGGGAAAGATAAGAACTAGTAGTTACCTCACCTCAAAAGGATAAGACAACTATATAATTTGTAAATGTAACCATGTATCATATATAAGGAAACATGTCTAGGTAAATGTATTATTAAAGCACCTATAACCAATATGATCACATGTAGGCCTAATATGCATGATAAATATCATAGAAACATCTATATCATAATAGTATAATATCAACAAGCAAACAAGCACATAAACAAGATCACTCAAAATCAATTCAAAAGGCAATGGTCTAAAGAGACCAAAAATAAGGAGAATGTTTTAAATGATGCACAAAATTTACATGACTTAGTTGAATTCCCATAAAACCAAGAATGACATATCTAAATGTCCATACAACAAATAATGATATATGCAAATTTAAATGAAAGCATACATAGGCATGGGGGTTGCAAGTAAAGGATCATATCAAATGCTCAAAAAAGGAATGCAATATCAAGGAAATAAATTCAAGGAAGTATATAAAAAAAATCATAAACAATCAACATAAAAATGTCAAAGTAGCCTATGTATACAATGTGTTATTAAAAAGTGTCAAGTGTATATCATATCAAGTACCTTATGTAAGATGTAATCATGTATAATAGGATTGTGTAACATATATAATCTCAAAATTTATAATGTATAATGATCATTGAATCATATAAAATATTTGTATCAAAGTTAAATAAGTTGATTCCCCCAACGTCAATATGACATCAGTAGATGGAAGGCCAAACATTTGAAATGGGAATATATCATGTGTTTATGTATGCCTATATCATACTCAAGTAAACGTCTGACTCATATGTGTATTTAAGAGTAACTTAGTATTCATTTCATTAACATGGAACTAACACATGGATTCCAAGGAGATAATAGAACATGTAAGTGCTAAAAGTATTTTTGGATTTTTGAATGTTTTTTATTATTTTTTAGAATTTTCAAAATATTATATATTTTTAATTATGTGATATATTTACACAAGTGTATAATTTTTATTTAATTCAAGTGTATGAAATTACTATACACCTTTTCCTAACTTTTATGTAATTGTAAATAGACCCAACCAATTTGGTTTGAACTTTCCTATTTTGTAATTTTATATATTAGTATTATTTTGATTTTATTTTAGTGCTAGGTCACCCACATTAAATTCATGTGGCATAACCTTTTTTATATATTTTTTACATTATCTTGAGAGACACATAAGTTCTTAGCATCAAGTGTGAATTTTTCACTCAACTTCTCTAACTGATGCAGTCATTTTTCATAATATCCATTATGATTGATGTTCTATTTTACATAGGCACACAAATAAGGTATATTAAATTCAATCAATACTAAAAAATTTATACCATATATGAAATAATAATGTGTCTTGAGTAGGTGTGCATATACTATCTCAATATTCCCATAGAGCATATAACATCTATTGGTGCTAATTAGTGTTATATCACTCAACTAAATTGCCAAGTATTTTGATAATTATTTTATTGAGTGAATTTAATTCACTATTTACCTATAGGTAATAAGGTGTAGAAAAGGTAAGATTAATCCTGTATTTACTTAAAAATCATCTTATCATCTTGATTTTAAATGATGTTCCATTATCATAAATAATGGCTGAAGCTATACCAAAATAGGAGATGATATTGGTCATTATAAACCTACATATATCATCCCTTATGGTAAACTCAAGTGGAATGTCTTCTACCCATTTTTTAAAATATTATGTGTATTTAATGATAAATTTATGTCTCCAAACAAATAGTAGATTTAATTTTCCTATTAAGTCAAATCCCCATAAGGAAACAAGCCATGGTGAAATAATCCATTATAACTCACCTGACGGTGCATGAGTCAAATTTCTATGTTTTTGGCATTATAAACATATTTTTTCATGTTCAATACATTATTTTTACATTTTAGGCCAATAACAACCTTGGATAATCATTTTTGAGACATGCTTCATCTGTTGAAATGCCCACCACACTCATTTTCATGTATTTCCAAAAGTGTAGTATGAGCTTCATTTTTGCTTTAACATTAGAGAAATTATCCATTAAAACCTTATTTGAATAAATCATTTCCAATAATAAATAACAAAATGCTTCACATTTTAATTTTAGTTTATCCTTTCATGTTAAATGGTATGATATATAGGATCAATAAATAAAATTATAAATATCAATGTACCATTCTATGTTTATAGTACTACGAGTAACAATGAGAATGTCCAAGGCATGTATTTGATTAAAATAAATGGAAGGATTATGTAGCTATTGTATTTTAAATTTTAAGTGATAATTATCAAAATTAATCAAGGATGTTTTGCTTTCAATCACATTTGCATGACGATTATCTATATATGGAATATTATCGATAGAAAATGTGTCAAATGTATGTGTGAGTTTATCTACCATTTGTTTATGTAGAATAATATGTTCTTATTTGGTTGTTTAATGATTAGTAACTTGATTAAAATAATTAATCACTAGAAACTTGGATATCTCTTATATCTATATTATGTACTATGGATAATCTGATGATCAAGGCCTCATATTTGGCTATATTGTTGGTGCAAGAAAAAGCTAATTTGTAGGATAACGACATGTATTCACCTTCAAGGGTGAAAAATATGTGGATATCACCCAATCATGTTTGAAATATTTATACATAAAAAAACATTTCCATTGAGTGGAAGATATATTATATTCCTCAAATTCATCCCAAAAAGCCTTAGTGGGTGGAAAAGAGTCTAGAAAAGGAGTTGTAGCCAATTGGTAGGCTATAAATTGACTTTTTATTAAATTTTGGGGTATAAATTTTAGACTAAACTCTATGAGTTACATCACCTATTTGTATATTTGGCTGGTTAGGTGTCTTTTTTTATGAGGAACTTTAATTAATCTTCTTTAATTATAACATGAACCTCATTTTTGAACAACTAATGCCATAATTTATGGGTAACAAAAACCAATGATAAACATATTTTTTCCATGGATATATATTTGAATTCATAATAAATGAGCTAGTAAATAATATAATAGGTTTCAAGTTCATTTTTATTATCATCAAATTATGCTTTTTAGGCCCCTACGGCCTCATGGGTAGTTGATATGTAAACAAGTAATGGTCTATCTAGAATATGAGGCATAAGTATTGGTGGGTTTGTTAAATAGTTTTTAATTTTATAAAATATTTTTTGACATACCTCCTCCCATATGAATTTTTTATCCTTTTTTATACAATGTGTGGAAGGGATAGTTTTATCATCCAATTAGGAAATGAAATATTAAATATCTTGGATTCAACCTGACAAACATTACAATTGTTTTAGATTGGTTGCTGATGGAATTTGTAAGATATATTTTTATTTTTTTTAAACCAACCTCAATGCCTCACTAATAAGTAACATATCCTTGTATATTTATTGAAGACACCTGATAAACACTTTTTTCTATTTAATCAAACACTAAACTTTCATAGGCACTTAAATATCTTTTGTATATCAATAGCATGGTCTTAACTATGTTTTGATTTTACAAGTAAATCATCAACATAATACTCAATAGTTTTGAGTATGAAATCATGAAATATATGAGTAATTTCCCTTTGATATGTGTATTCTACATTTTTAAATCCAAAATGCATGATTTTGAACTAAAAATTCCCCCAAGGAGTGGTAAAGTTAGTCTTTTCTTGATTTGTAGGGTTAATTTTAATTTGGTTATATCCTGTGAAACCATCTGTAAATGCAAATGTTTCATATTCAATTATGGAACCCATAATCATGTCAATATTAGGTAAATTGAATTCATATTTAGGGAAAGCCTTATTTAAATCATGATAATTAGTGCAATATCAAATGTCACCATTTAGTTTTTTAATAGGGACAATGTTAGACACCTAATCAGAATGTGCATTGGATATTATAAAGCCAATGTCTAAATTTTTTGGATTTATTATTTTACCAAAAATGCCACTTTAGGATGTATTTTTTTTGTATATTTTTTTTACTAACTTTGCATCTGGGTATAATAATATATTATGTATTGCCACCAATGGATCTATCTTAGGCATATCTGAATAAGCCCAAGCAAAGAGTTTAGGAAAATCATGGATAACCTATTGATAGCTTTTCCCTTCATCCTCATATATAATTATAACAAATAAAGTTGGTCTAGGATCATTATCTATTCAAAATTTATATTTGACTATTTATTCATTTAAAAAATTAGATTTCTCTACGATAAATTGTGTGGTAGGAATAACATTTGATTCATCATGTTGGATATTTGGATTGTCATTCTCACCAAAGTAAACATGAGTAGAGGTAGCATGAGGGAAAATATTATTATGATAGAAAGAAGGGATATCATGGTATATATTCTTAAATACCCTAGTAATTATTTGTTAATGGAAAACTCATCCATTGTTATAATTTCTAGGGAAGAAAAATCACTGATTAAATGATGGTTGACCACATAGAGCTTAGTTGTGGAGATATTCATACATTGCATTTTTTACTTTTGGAAATAAATTACACTTTGATGAATATGTTTTGTGTTTAGTAGATTTGTTTAAAAAACGCAACCCTTACCAATTTGTATTATTTATATGAGAAATTGGATACATTATTCTTTGCTCATTTTTACATAACCCTTGTCCCTTATACATATTTGAGTAGATATTGAGAAGCAAAACATTAGTTTTGTATGAATGGGTTGTTGAATCATTGCATAATGTTTGAATGGATTAGTATCTATTGGGAATGTGTAAATGAATCCTTGATGACTATAATTTAAACATACATACAACATAGAGGGAACTACATATATCTCATGTATATAAGGTTTTCCAAAGATAATGTTATAATTGAAATCATTTAGCATAACTTGGCATAAAGTGGGAAATGTATGGAGACCTAATATAGTATTCAATATTATATGTCCCAATACTTATCATGTCATATTATAAAATATCTTGATACTCATATTATATGGTTCCAAATTTGATGGTATGATGTCCATTATAGAGAGGAATGATATGTTTCAAATGTTGAGTCTAGAACTATTATCCATGAGAAATCATTTTACCATTTTTTTGTAAACACATACCTAGCTATAGAGTGACAAACAACTATTTATAAGGTTTTGGGGTGGTAAATACTCATTTTCAAAGGATATATTATGTTCAGTCCATTTTAGGGAGTTTAAGATAGAGGCCACATATGGTGGTTCAACATTACAAGAGAGCAACACCATACATAATGCATTTAAAAATCATCCTTGTAATGTGAAGAATTATGTGACAAGTCCAGTAGCAAGGTTTTGGTAGTAGTGTGTTTGGATTGGGAAATAACATGTCCTATGGGGGATGATTGATTTATTCACTCCCTTTTATGCTTTGAAATGATAGGTAAAAGATCATTCTAAACATTAGAACAAGGATTATATAAGAAAATAAGTTTTGAATCCCTTATAGATCGTAATGAGTAAATTAGTCATGATATATAACAAGTAATATCCCATACAAGGTATTAGACCATGAAATAATTAACAAAGATATCCATGGAAAATATGATTTCAAAATATATAGTAATTTATGGATCAACCAAAAAAATTAGAAAACCCTAATTTGTCCTAAGGTCTAATGTTCAAATATCAAGTTTAATTTTTTAACCCTAAAATAATATAGATTTGGGTTATCTAGTTGTTAATGGGGTAATATAAATGAAATGACATAAGAGTGATAATAAGATCTATAGTAGGCTAATTAGATGTTAAACTCATATATAAGCATACACTAAATTTATTATATGAATATAGTCTAAATATAGAAAATATAATTATGCTAGATATAAAAATGATAAATGACTTAAATACATATTATAATGTTAATGTAGTTATGGATATAGAATAAGTGAAAATTAGGTAGGAAAGATATTCTAGAACAATCATTAGATTCTGGCTCTAATGTTTTTGGCTCTCTAGATAGTAATGCCATCCTAAGAAAATTATGATGATGCTACTATTTGAGTTTGATTCTAATGTCATGTACAAAATATCTATTAAAATAGGATGTGACCACGTAAAATATTTTGGGTTTTTCTTCACCTTCACTTGGGTGCATTCACATCTAGGTCATGGATAATCACTCTTGTGAAATGGAAAAACCCTAGTTTTCCTTATTCATAATGACCATGGAAAAAATTGGTTTGTTTGCACACAATGTCAAGCTACCCTAAAGTCCATGCTATTAGTTAGCACTTTTTAAATATTTAATAATCCAGAAGAGGCCTCAAAATCATGTAGTTCTCCCCTACATGTTGACTTGCATGTGAATCATATAATATGTATAAATTAAGTATAATGGTGACCTAGCTTATAACATGGAAAATTACACTCTTGGGATACTCCTTTAGTAATTTATACCTATAGATGTGCATTAATTATGATTGGTATGGAAATAGGGAAACTTTATTTAATTGAATGCTTGAAAGAGTGATTTTGATAAGTTACCTTTATATATTTGTACTTTTACTAGGTGAGGAATGAATGATGGTTGATATTGTATTTATATCAATCCCTTTTGAGTAATAACTTGCATTAAATCAATGAGGTTGACCATTAGAATATGTTTCATTTTTAAATTGGTGAATTTAGGGAACTAGACACTTACATTGGGATAAGATAATAGAATTAACACTACTATCTACCCTAGATGTTAATATCCAAAAAGCAGGGGAGAAAGTATAGGTTTATAACTTGTAGAGATAGAAGATAAGTACATTTTTAGCATTTTGAGAAAGATATAGTGCCTTGGTCATCAACATAACATTGGTAAAACTAAGAGATATAGGCCAAGGGGCATAAAGATAAAGTAGATGCAAGACTTGTAGAAGTGGGAAAGGTGAAAAACTAATAAGAACAACCAAGGTCTAAGTTTTTCCAAGTGTACAAGACTGAGGTGATCTATAATCATAAAATATCATTGACACTATCAAGGGCTTAGTTCATGCACATTATCAATATAAATGTTGATAAGAATGAGGAGAAGATGACTACAAGTGATTATATTCTTAAATTAGTATCTATTAGAGATCCAACATAGGAGAGTGATGTTTGTAACCTATGGTAAAAATAAAGAGGTTTATCATGAGATCTGAGCATATAAATTAAATAAATAATAATTGATAGATCACATGTGATAATTTGTTGGGTATGTCAACTATATTATTAATCTAGTTGAGATACCATTAGTTCCTCAATTGGATGTTTCTTCCCATGTTCTTGGGATTGGTAATGATGTAATAGCTACATCAATGAATAAAATACATATGTTAAAACTCTTGAATCCTTGGTTTGAGAGTTAATATTTGATGGAATGAAGTATATTGAAAAGGTGATGAAGTTATAGGGGATAAATTGATGCTAAAATTATCAATATCAATTTGTAAACCAAAGCCCACAATAGTGAGTTGAAATTATGGTAAAATGTGAAAAGAAATATTTCATAGTTCATTGACATTGAAAATGATGTGATTGTTAAGTCTGGGATATTTGATAAATGTAAAGATGATTCTTCTCAAAAAAATTTATAATTCATCCTTCAAAATATTGAGATTTTGAAGCAATCTATACATAAATTTTAGGAGTAAGTTCAAATTATAAGTGAAAATAAAAAATAACTCACTTCCAATATGGGAGAGATGTACTATAATTTTTTGAAGGAATATTATACAAATTAATTCACTATGGATGAAGTAAAGGCTTAATTTTAAAATATTATCAAATAATATTTGTTAAAAAAAATACTTCTAGTGTTGTTTTGATAACTTCACTCAGTGAAATCAATGTTTTACTTGAATAAATAAATAACCAATTGACTAGGCTATTATAAGTTGTAAATGTCATTTTTTTGGTGTTATAAATATGGTTTTGGTATTCCCTAAGGGAAATTTAATCATTGAGGCAATGAATAAATTTATAAATTCAAAGCTTCCCAGGACAAGCAACATGTTATAAATTATATACTATTCAATGTTATTCAACACTAGCTACCATGCCAAAGAAGACATTCTAAGATGTTTCAGGTCTACTTTATATTTTTTTAAATATTTTATATATGTAAATTATTTTTAATTTTAGTATAAATCATAAAATTAGTGAAATTATAATAAAACTAAAATAGGAATATAAAAGGTCACATGTAATATGAAGGGTCAATCTATTCCCTTCTATCTCCATAAATAGGAGAAACAAAAATTGTCAATTGGTTTTTTATCTCCATTGTAATTTTTGTTTAAAGGAAGGAGAAAGAAACTTTGTATTTTTTCTCCAACCAATAACATAGGTAGTTTCTATAACTTTATGTCTTGTTTTTATTTGTGGATCTATATTTTTATTATGTTACTGCATATCTCTTTGTTCAAACAATACTTTTGTTAACCTCAAAAAATCATGTTATTTTTCCTAAGTAATTTCTTGTCACATTCTAAATTAGATATGTGTTTACTTATTAATGTGTGACCATTCCTCTTATTTTTAATTTTGAATTGGAATCAATACAACCTAATACTCCATTTAATCTATAGATATTATAAATAGGCTTAGTTCAGTTTTTCCTATTTTCAATAAGGGTAATGCCCCCTCTGACTAGAGGAGATACATTTGTCTCATTCACTATAGTGAAATTTAATATTTGTCACAAATTCAAAATATTTCATGAATAGATTTTGGTGCCAAATATGGAGCACATTTTATGTAAATTATGAAACCCACAACTATAAATATAGTAACTTGCATGATTATCCCTAGAAATCAAAACATTGCTCACCAACCAAACTTTTATTGGACATAATTTTCATAAATAGATATATCTTTTTGATATTCGATAGTTATCCTAGGATAATAAGATAAGTAACTCCCTCTTTCAAATAGTTTCAACCATGGTTGACAAAGAATAATAACATGTTGCTTTTCCCATATGATTACTTCACACATTATCAAAATAATAGTAGTAGAAATAATACGAATATTTACTTAAATACCTTATAATTTGAGATGAGAAAAGTTATGTAAGATCTATTAAAAATAAATGTCTTTTTGATCCAATCTTATATTTGTAAGAATAGTCTAGTTTTTTACTATTTCCTCAGTGAATAATAAGACTATATCCTATAATCAGACCATTGTCATTACCTAGCATATTGGCTTTAAGATAAATAAAATTCTAAACATTATTGTAGTTATTCCATGGGGTTTTTGTATTGGCCCATTGGCCTTATGTTCATAACTTCATTAAATACTAAAAGGTTCAATAAATAACTTCACCAAGTTAACCGATGATAGTAAACAACACTCTAGAAATTTTATAAAGGCTTCCTTTAGTACCTATAGTATTATTTGTATATAACATGAAGATGTGTCAGTCAGATTATTCATAAAAACATTGGTTCGAAGAGTGATGGAATGGTTTTACCACTTGTGCATAACTTCCATTATTTATTGGCAAATGATGAGAATAAGATTCAAATAAAAAATCAAACATGTTAAATATGAACATTCTTTTTTGGCTCAATTATCTTAGTTAAATAAAGAATCTGATGAACTCAAGAGGGATTTCATTTCCATATTTAATAAGCTAGTGCAAAAAATCCCAACAATTTCCATGCCTATAATTTATAATCATAAGTGATTATTTTTTAATGCACAAGTACCAAAATTAAGTTTATTCTTTTAAAGAACCCATCCACTAAATTTGGAAATAGAACAAACCCAAACCATTGAACTTGAATATTTTATGATCATGGCTAGAAAAATTTAAAAGAAATATTTCAAAGGTTAGGAACAAAATTTATCAAACCTTCTAGTTTAGAGGTTAGATAATGATATCTTGGTCTTAAAAAAAACAAATTCCCCAAGATCAGACTAATACATTAAAGGATATTCCTATAAGACTATTGTCTGATATCATGGTAGTGTTCATCCTAGAATTCCTCCTCTAGATCCTCAACTCACTATTAAAGTGGCATTTATTGTTATTCACTATTCATGCATCTGTCATGCCACTAATGATCATGATTGTTCTAATTGCCTATAAATGTCTAGAATGCTACCAATATTCATAATCTAATGATTACTTGAATAAGGTTTTTTGGGAAACTTTAATCCTAAAATTGAGGAAACTAATGGAGACCACTATAATATATTTTGAATATGAATTAAATTGAAATAAATATTATTAAAGAGAGAAATATATGGATATTCATTCATAGATTCTATTCACCTAGCCTCGTACTGATATGTTGAAGGATAAAGAAAAGAACAAAGAGGCTAACAAACAAAAAACCAAGGAAACTCCTAAGGCTACAATAGCTCTTAAATTTTTTCTCAACAAGATTACTCCTTTACCTAACTTATCAAAATATTAATAGGTTAAAATATAGGGAATCCCATATCTCCTAATGTCTCCATTAATGAATAATCTATCGATTCTTATTTTGATATAATTGATAACATGAATAAGACTAAGGTTCACATTTCTCAAACTAGAGACATTAGGCCAAATACTAAACAATTAGATAGATTGATTAAGTTAATCAAAGGAGAAAGTCTTTGTATACCTTTTCATGAAGCTCATATAAGATTAGTTGATTCTACTTTGTAAATAAACATATTTATTTATTCTTAAAGCAATATAAAGCCTGAGCCTTTATATGTCTCTCTATTCATTAGTGGATTCAAACTAAATCATTTCATAATTGATTTAAGATATTTAGATAATGTGATGTTATCCAAAGTATCACATGCCTTAGGGTTGACCTGCACCAAAAAAATTATTCATTATTTTATTATAGAATTTAAACAAGCCCCATTGACTGGATAGATAAAATATTCACATGTTTCTCTAATTATATTCCTATTAATATTTTTTCCCAAAAATATCATAAAATTTGATGCCCAAAGGGAGACCCCTTTCTTTTTTTTAAATGTCCCTTGAAACCACCAAAAAACTAATTTCGCCCTTTTTAAATTATAGAATCTAGAACCCTAGATGAAATTTGCAAATTTTAAAATTGATTCATGGGTTCTAGATCTTGAAAAATAACTAGCCTTCTTAACTTATGGATTCTATAACTTGACATGAATTTTTTAATTTTAAACATTAAAAAATGCATGTCAAGTCCTAGATCCTACAAAAATTTTAACTAGTGGAATTTGGAACCTGGCATGCATTTTGAAATTTACAAAATTGAAAAATTCATGTCAAGCTCTAGATCCTTCCAACCTTCCTAGCTGATGGAATCCAAAAATCTACACATAATTTTTAAAATGATAAATTCCAAATTGTGTGTTGAGCTTCAAATCTCATCAAACCCAAACACCCCTTCTTATGGGATCTAGAACTCAATGTGCAATTTGCAAAATTATAAATTACATCATGGGTTTTGCTTCCTACCAACCATCCAAGTGATGAGATCCAAAACTCTAGGTGTGATTTTCAAGTTGTAAAACTTGAAATATGTACCATGGGTTCTACCTTCTATCATTCAAACAAATCAAACACTCTAACCCCATGGACATGGGACTTGATTTAAACACCTCTTAGTTATGACACCAACCACCATTAATGCATTAATTATAGGGATTATCCTAATAAAATTAAGAATTTGGGGATTTCTTACCATTTATCTAAATTTTTAATTTATTTTTTAGAGTTTTGATGACCTTCACCATGCAAGAAACCCTTGAGTTACATGCAAAAAAGTACATACTAGTTGAAGCCACATCTGTAAATCTCAATTTACATGTCATTTTTTCCCTTGTATGGTATTTTACTTATAATTCCCATGATTTTTCCTATAATTTGAATATTTTTTCAAGAGCTTTCCATTTCTTATGAAAAGTTTCAAGTTTTATTAACTAGGGGTTTCATTGCTTATTCAGGTGTCAAATTCTAGGGTTTATTTATGTTGTTTAGGCATTAGTAGTGGTGCTATCATTTTCTCTAATGTTGTAGTCAGATATTTAGGGTTTTCTAGGTTTTTATTTCTAATAATTTCATAGTGAAAAACTTATATTTTATTCAAAGGTTTCCATCATAAAAGGTCTTGAGTTTCCCTCCTAATTTCACAATTAGAATCTAGGTTTACACCTAGCCAAGAAAATATTCGATAAGCATATTCCCCATTTAAAACCCAATGAATATTACATACAAATACCTCCAAGGTACCTATGGAAATTGGAATTAACTCAAGAACCTAAAACTTCCATGGATTTTACCATTGTCTTAAGCACCTAACATCTCTATAAAGTTCCAAGTCCTCATAGATAATGGACATGCTTTGCACACCTCCCATCCCCATAGGAATCCAAATTAATTATGATACATTCTATCTCTATGAAATATCTCACTTATACCAAACACATCCTAGATCTATATAATTTTCACATGCTTCAAGAACCTCCCAGTTCTCCCAACTTTTATTTGCATAGAACACCTCCCATCATTGTCAGATATTTTACTTGCTTGGAAGACCTGCAAACCCCACCAACTTTTATAATTGGTTTTTCATAAGAAATAAATCTAGACTCCATTCCTCCAAAAGAGATGAAGTTAAAATAAAAAGGCCTTAGTGTAACTCTTAGTTTAGATTCTAATACAATAGAAATAATAGATATTGATTTAGGTCATATTAACCTAGGAGACTTTTGGACCATAATAGGTGTAATGTTTAAGAATGATTGGATCTTGAATATTTATGACTCTAGCTTACCAAAAGATACATATTTCTCATTATCTATCTAAATCCCTTATTTGGTGCTCAAAATAGCCTAACACTATGATCTTGATAGAAGAAAAGTCTTAAACAAATGAGGGGAAAGGATTTTGAATCTAGACCCTGACTACATTGATTCAGTATTTATAATCACAGAATTTGAGAGTTATCTTGATAAAAATCAATAGACATATACACAATTATTTGAAGTCAAAAAATATGGGTGTCAAAGGATGATAAAAAAATAGTGGATTAAGTCCCCCAAGGTCACTTCCACTAGATTACCAAAAACCTTATATAGGGTTGATTTCATTGATGTGTTGGGAAACATTATTATATTGTTGTAAAGAATCACTAGAATTTTATATGCCAAGAGTTTTCATTAGTGGATGTACCAATACATTTGGTTCATTTGATAAAACATCCAATACATTCAATTGGCTCAATTAATAAGTGATTCCCTCCATAATAAATTATTAGACATTCAAACAACTATCAAGTTTTATATGACTTCTTACCTTGTCTACATTTTGGCTAAAGGAAGATCTTTCCTAGGTCTCAACATAGTCCCTAGATAAATTAATAAAGTATATAACTACTATCTTGACCTAACATTATAGGACATCATATAGAATTTTAGGAGGGTAAATGATGCTTTCATATATTGTATCATTACCATGTTTGACAAAGAATTAGGGAGAACAAGGTTCTCATCATAAGCAATTTAAGAGATTAGAAATTGGGGATCATAATTCATTCAATTACACACCCAATCCTATATTAGATTAGTGGGTTTTAGTGGCTATCCATATACCCTTCCTAGATATCTTGGTGATAAATGGGAAATGATGGAGCTAGTCAAATAACTTATAGAGACCTATAAGCTTCTTTTTAAGAGGCACAATGCAGGAATTGATTTCCCAATTTCTATTGGTAGATACACATGTACCTTTCTCCTCAAATAAAAATATATTGAAACTAAAATGTGCCAAATGATTTAAAAGACCTTGGAGTCTAGGCTATTTTTTGATGTCTATGAGAACATTGCCAGCATAATGGAACTTGCAACATATGATCAAGTCCCATATTATGAATATTATTTAGAATACTATGAGGATGAGGAGAGGGTAAATATAAAGGATTATTATATAATAACCCTATAATATATCAAGATTTATTATTTGGCACTAGTCCTTAATGACTTGGTACATGATGTGTGCAATGTGAACCCAATTTATTATACACAAATCATCACACAACCCTTACCACCAGTAAGGTGTTCAAATTTTAAATCATTTTATCTATTTGATAGAACAATAGGTGTGATTAAAAAAATAATTAGTTTGTTCAGAAGTAAAAGGGTACAAGGAATTATATAAATAATATGAGTTAGAGAGAATATTTTAAATCCTACAAAAGGAGGTATTTCTCTATCAGAGAAGGGTCTAAGTGGAATATTAGGGAAATCATTTGAGGAGCCAAAGAAGAATAAGAAGAGGAAAAATACTAAATCTAAAAAGGTGAAATCAAGTAAGGATGGGGAAGCTATAGAATAACCAATGAAAACTTCATCTAAAGATGTAAAAACAATAGAAGATTCTACATCTTCTATTCCCATATCCTTGATAGTGACAACCCCAATTTCCACTATTCTCCCTCCTCCTATATATATCATTTCAAAGGCTCTAACACCTCCACCTCCCATCTCTACTTCTCTAATATATCATGTCTCCATTCTACCTCTTGTTTCCACTCCCCTTACATCTATAGTTTCCACTCCACCCATCATTCCCACCACATTTACTACCATAATAAGCCAAGTGAAACCACTATAATAGATTAAAATGGACACTTAGGTTTGCCTATCTGTGGATTCTCAAATTTCCACTCCACTTTCCCTTCCTAAAATTTAACCTTCCCATTTCATTCCACTCCCTCTTTTCATTCCATTAATAATTCCTTCCATTTCATCCCCATTAATTTCCAACACCACTTAGTAGTACAAAGCCATAGGCTCAGTCATCTTGACTTTAGTACCATAGGCCACCCTAACTCTTGGGGTAAGTAGTATTTCAATTTCATCCCCACTCTCTTTCTTTACATCACCAACCTTGAGTGGTCCCACACATCTCAATGATTCATTTAATGATTTGGATTCCACTCTCCCACATGTTACCAAATTCACAATACATGTGTTTATTCCATCTCCCACTTCCTTTATTTCCAAAATACCTTTAGTTGAGATTGGAGAGACTCAAGTCATTGATGTACATATAGATTTGTAATCTATTAATGGGATTGAAATTTCAAAAGAATATCTTGATCAATCAATGAAAACATCTACACAAGAGTCTAAAATTATCATAATATCTACCAGTGTAGTAACATCAGTTGTTGATTCTTTGGTGATAGTGCCCAAACAACCAAATGCTACCCCCAGCTAGCTAGCACAATCAGTGGGGAAAAATGATTAATCCTAACACACTAGACTTTGGTCTATCATAGGTCAATAAGAAGTCCAAAAGTACTCCCAAGATCTTTTCTAGGATATTCAGTGATGAAAAAGGGGAGAGGCATGTTGAAATTGTAGTTCCCCTACCAAAAAAATCAAATAAAAATATTATGGTAGGAGATTATCATATTTCTAAGATTCACCTTGGATGGCCAACAAGAGAGGTGTTAAAACATGATGTGTAATCTAGAATCAACTCCCTCTTAAAAATAATAGATCATGATAAGTCCACCAAGGATTAATAAAAAAATAAATGGGATCAACATATGGTTACATTGAATAATCTCCTAGAGCCTAGTGAATCATCAAAGAAACCATAGTTAGTGCATCCAGTCAATCAAATTCTAGATCAATCTAAAATTGATTCAGTTTGAAAGATTGCTTATATGGGAAGGGACACCAAAGAATGGTAAAATGAAGTCATTTATAAGGGTATTAAGGTTATTGTTTCAATATTGGACTAGTATGAAATAATCATAGAGAGAGAGAGAGAGAGAGAGAGAGAGAGAGAGAGAGAGAGAGAGAGAGAGAGAGAGAGAGAGAGAGAGAGAGAGAGAGAGAGAGAGAGAGAGAGAGAGAGAGAGAGAGAGAGAGAGAGAGAGAGAGAGAGAGAATAAGTCAATAAATATGAAGGAGAAATTTAAGCATTGAACTTATATTATCCCAAACTGATAGTTATGACTTCAATTAATAGGTATAACTTTATTACTAAGAAGACACTATAGAATGATGTCGAGCATAAAAAATTCCATAGGAAAATTTAGTTTTAGATAAGGATACTCGTAGAATCTACTCATAAGGCTAAGGTGGCATGTGATAAAGCTTTTGACATGTTGTACGACATTGAAAGAATGATGAATATGATGTCATACCAACTAGTAGATAATGAACATAACCTTTTTTTAGGTAGAAGAAGAAGTTTAAAATAATTTCAAATAGGCGGTTAAAAAACAATCTTCAAAGACTATAGTCTTCACCTTAAGTTCTATCCATAGGTTTATCTAGTATAAAAGAATAATATATAAGGTAAAAATAGAAATGCAAGAAATTAAAACCTTCAGGAAGGAATTGTTTTATATTCAAGTAGATTGTGTAGCCTCTCACCTTTATTCTTGTGGACCAGATGAAGAAATAATACAATAAATTTTTAAGACATTTGATGCATATGTTGAAAAACTAAAGGCCAAGAAAGACAAGAAAGTATAGGAAATTTTAGATACTGATTAATCTCGTTTTATTTAAATATTTCGCATGTTTTAATTTTATTTATAAAAAAAACTATAAGTTGTATATTGTAAAAGTACATCAATTTATATAACTCTTTTTGTGAAAGGGAAACTTGTATTTTACACTTTATATTTTTGACAAAGTAAAAGTTGTAAAAAGTAATTGTAAATTACACTTTCTATTTTTCCAAGTTATAAATTGCTAAAAAGTGTAAAAGCATGAATTGAAAATTAAAAAGTCCACTTTGACAAAGTGATATGGATTAATAATTTATAAAAGTCTCACTTGTGTTTTTCAAGTTAGGGTTTTGTAGAGATGAGTTTAATTATCTTTTTGCAAGTCAAGTTTTATTTTGAGCACTCCCATTTGCATGAGGAGATATTTTCAAATGCATGAACAAAAAGGAGCATTGCATGGAGACCTTTCAGTTTCATCTATGGCATTCCAAGCTAATGACCATGCTTAACTCTTGGATGTTATTTTCCAAGCCATCCTAAAAGTCAAAGATTTTAGAATTAGAAGACCTTGCCTCTTTTTACATGAAGTTCCATATTTTTATGGTTATCTTTACTAGGCATTCAAGTTTTGATAACTACATCTCATTTATGAGATATTTTTGTATAAATATAGGTATAACCCATGGCCCAATCTATCTTTTTGATGTTAGAGGATATATTTTTTATTTTTTGCATGTATTGTCTACAAGCTGTAATGTTGAGAATATAACTAAATTGAAGAATTGCCTTTTTGTCTGAGAGATTCTTGTGTATGTATATTTATTTGAGCATTTGTAAATATTAAAATTCTTATTTTTAGTCACAAGAAATTTGATTTTGGGTATTTTACCCTTCTAAAATATTTTTTAATGAAAATAAGTGAATCTTGTCCCTTCTATGAGAATAACAAACATTGCCTTTGATTTCTCATTTGCATGAGTTTCTGCTTAAATGAATTTTAATTGATTTCTAGTTCTATTATGTTTTTTAATAAATAATTAATACCCACTAAGATATTTGGTGAAATCATAATTTTAGATTCACAAAATTTCATTCTTACCCCTTTTCTCAATAAAAATTTAGCTAGGAGAAAGAACACTAAAAGAGTAATATTTTTAAAGAACTGGTATCTCATTAGTTGCATCAGATTTAGTGAAAGGAAGCTAGCCTTATCTATAGGTTAAACTCAATTTTATAAAGTCCCATAGATTACACGTTTTACCATTATATCATTAGGTGTTTCACAATAATTTATTTTACATCAAATAATGAGTGCAAAACCAATGTGATAATAGTTTTTGGCATGCCTAGTGGGACATGAAAAGTATAAACAAATTGGTTATATTATTGGTCAATGTTACACAAGATTCAAATGCATTCCAAATGCATTCCAAATGCACTTAATGAATCCACTAGTTTATGATTTCAAGATTTCAAGGGTTACATATGCCAAGCTAACAAATGAGATTAACTATAGAAGGTAGAAAAGCTGATTTTTTATAATTTTCAATTCTAGTTAAAAAAGAGATCAAAATCATTTATACCTCATTATAGAATATATCCAAAAAATTTATTTGCATCCCCTAAAATTAATCCTACTCCTATCAATTTTATTCCTCCTAAAATGGCTATATAATTCATAGCCTTCAATAGGTCCAGCCCTATCCAATTGTCTCAATATGATGATATACCAACTCAGCCTTAAAAAACCTTCCATATTTCAATAGCAAAACATCCACTACTCCTATGGATCACTTACAAGATATTTAAAACTTATGTATAGTCCATAAAATGGTATAAAATAATGTTAAAATCAAAATCCTAACCTCATATTCAAAGGGTAAAGCCTTGTGTGGTATATAGGTCTTGCTTACAATTCTATTCATATTTGGGATGATTTAGGTATCACGTTATGTGCTAAATTTGAAGATAAGAGTGACCACATTTATTTTTTTGAATAGTTAATAATCATTCAATGGAATCCTCATGAGCTCATGACTAATTTCAATTCATATTTCCAAAATACATGCAATAGGATTCTATCACTTGTCAAGTTGACTAAAAATAATGTTTTCCTATATTACTTGAAAGCCCTAAATAGTGATACAACTATTATGATTCAATATATGGGTGGTACCACACTCCCTAACTCTTATGAAATTATGTTAAAGGTAGATAATTATTTAATGTAAGACAAAAAAGTTACCCCAAGACTACCAGTGCCTCTATTTCCATAAATATCTCCTACACAGCCTATAATTTCTCCAATTCCCACTATAAAAAAAGCACCGACTTTGACCCCCACTCCTATGAATGAAATATATAAGGTAAATTCACTACTAAAGAGTTTTATAAATAAGTTAGTAGTGATGAAGAGGTAATGATCTTAGAATTATAAGACTTTCCAGTAGGTTAACCCAACATACTAGCCCAATAGCCAACCATATCAGGGAGATAGGTAACAATAACAAGGCAATCAACAGATGTAAGGTCAAAACACACAAATAAAACCCTTAAATGTATGTGCCTTACTTGAAATAAATACTTCCAAATCCATTTTACCTATTTAAAATAAATTGGTTCAAGACCATGAGTGGTGTTATCCTTATTCATAGCCACATAATTAGAATACTTATCCCAATGACATCATTAAATTGGCCCTGATTGTGCAAAGCATGACAAGTACACATGGATAATAAAAAGAATCCACTTCTCAATAATAAGACACATAAGAACCTTCTCAAAGAGAGGCCACTCTTATAAAATGGAATGAGGAGGAATTTTTTGGGGTAGATCAAGAGGAAACATTTTTCAATAGTGGAGGTCCAATGGTATCCAATACATGATCAAATAAAATAGCAATCAAGAATGATCATCCCTCTAGGGTGGAATAACCTTCAACTTCCAAAGTTGTACCAGGACCTATGAAGATAAAAATAGTACAAATGCCACCCTTTGTACCTATTAGCCAACCCAAAGCAAAAGTACCGACTTCAAATCTTATGAAAGAATATATAGATCGAATAAATGCATAGGCAAAGGTTTGTAGTATCCTTTTCATCTTTCTTGAGAAAATGAAGAATAATAATATGAATATCATTATGTGGGATGCACTATATATATCAACACAAATATATTTTCTACAAGAGGCTTTGAAGAATTTCCAAATAGTAGATAAGGCTCTAGCTAAGGGGCCTAATGTTATAATTAATCTATGTCAGCCACAAACTAAAGCTAAGATGGGTAAAAGTGATAAGCCTCCTTATTTTTATCTCTCATTAATAGTTTTAAAACATCTATTTCATAATTTCATGGTAGATTCAGGGGTTATTAGTTATTTTATACCCAAAAAGATAGCTAATGCTCTTAGCATAAAACATACACCTATGAATAAGGGAGTGGTTCAATTAGATGGGACTATTGTTCAGATAGTAAGAATAATAAAAGATTTAAATCTCACTATCCATGCTTATCCACATTTTTTAATCTCTTAAGATATCTCAATTATTGATCTTCCCCCTTATTTTGATATTTTCCTTTCACAATATTTTACCATGAAAATGGGATGATATTTATCCATAGATTGGTCTCACATATTTAAGATGAGGTATGAGAAAAGAGTAAAAATAAGAGATGAGTCAATATCTAAGGATCATATTGAACCATACACCCCTCCCCCCATGGATATGAATTTTATATTACAAGATCAAGAGGAAGAAACTGATCATGAAGATGCAACCACCATAGAAGATATTTTAGATATTCTCTGAGATGAATGGGGATCAAATTTATAGTTTGATCCTTATGAGCATATACAAGAAAGTGGGTTGGGTATATATTTCATACATGAAAATTATGAAATCATTCTTAATATCCTAAAACAAACTAAAGATATTTAATGTATATGAAAATTATTATTTGATGCTTCAAGAAGCAAAAATGGTGTAGGTGCAAGCGTCATCTTGATCTCTCCCCAAAAGGGGAGCTATTTCTATTCTTTCAGACTTTAATTTAACTGTACTAATAATGTAGTTGAATATGAGGCTTTGATTCAAGGACTATAATTAGATAAAGAGAGTGATATAATCCTTTTAAATATTTGGTAGTAGTGAGATGATTATTGACTAAGATATAAGAGCATGACTAAGAAAAAATTATTGAGATATTACAATCATAAGGTTTGGGACCTATTTGAAGATTTCACTACTCTGAATATTCAGGTAGTATCAAGATCATGAAATAAATATGTTGATCATATGGCCTCAGTGCGATCCCAATATAACTTACCTAAGGAAATAAATAAAGAAAATAACTAGCATGTAAATTAGGTAGTACGATCATTTATTCCTAGCAATGTCACTAATTGGTAAGTCTTTGATAATGATCAATAAATCATAAACTTATTAAGAGAAGATGAATTCTCAGATAGGAACTAGCCTAAGCTCTAGGATCATTATGTGGATCAAATCATCCATCTAAGGACAAACAAGATACCTATGGGTCTTGTTACGTTAGAGAACATTTTCAATTCATGTAACTATAGCTTAAAGGTGAGAAGAAAAACATTTTTACCAATGAAGAGGACTACAAGCCGGTGGTAATTTTGGAAGGTAAAACTCTAAATCTAGGAAATGTATGTGATGACTATAAGAAGTAAAATATTATTAAATTATGTCAAGAATATGATGATAACTTCACTTGGATTTATCATGATCTAAGAGGGTTCGACCCTAGTTTAGCCTATCATAAAATAAATTTGGATCTAAACACTAAGCTTGATAGGCAAAAGTAGAGGCCCATTAATCCAAAAATATAATCCCTAATGAAAAATGAGATTTTCAAATTTATAGAAGCTAATATAATTTTTCTAATCAAGCACTCATCTTGGGTTGCCAATCTGGTCACTATCAAAAAGAAAAATGGTGAAATTAGGTTGCATGTGGATTTTAGAGACCTAAACAAAGTGTCTCTAAAAGACCATGATCCTCTCCCTCCCATGGAGTAAATTTTACAAATTTTAGAATTATATGAAAGGTTTTACCTTCTAGACAATTATTATGGCTATAACCAAATCCTAGTATAAGAGTCAGACCAACACAAATTTAACTTCACCAAAAAATGGGGCACCTATGCATACAAAAGATGCCTTTTTGTTTGATTAATGTTGGGGTAATGCTTTAGAGATCCATTGATATGGAATTTATAGGTATAATAAATGAAATGATCCTTGTACATATGGATTATATCTTAGTCTACTTGAATCATGCTAAAGCACACATGTGCCACTTTAGAATTTTTTTAAAAAAGTGTATAAAATTCAAGGTTTCCATCAATTTAAAGAAGTGTGTATTAACAGTTCATGAAGGTAAATTAATAGGGCACATAGTGTCAAAAGAAGGTATTGAAATATACATAGAAAAATTTAGTGTTATATCTGGATTAGCACTACCAATCCATAATAAAGGACTTCAGAGTTTCCTTGAAAATATTAATTTTTTGAGAAGATTTTTCCCAAATTTTGCCTCTCTAGTAAAACCTCTCACTACAATGCTTAATAAGGTTATCATTTTTACCTGGATAGACATACGATGGAAGAGATAGATTTTAGGCTATTAAACAAGATATTTCTTAGGATCCTACCCTGGTCAACCCAAACTATGAGAAATACTTCATTCTCTATGCATTCTAAGGGGAAGTAATCATCTCAGCCATTCTGACTTAGCACAATTAGGAACAATTGGAATAATCAATATCTTTCTTTAGCCAATCTTTGAAAGGATATGAGGAAAAATATTTTTTTTAGATAAATAGGTATATGCCATAACTAAGGCCCTAAATAAATTTAGGCATATGTTCTCCAATAATAAGTTTCATTTGATGGTAAGTCACCCAAGTTTTAAATAGTTTTTACTCAACTGGGAGGTAAATGAAAAGAGAGCAGGATAGATCACCAAGGTCATCAAATATAATGTAGACATCAAATTTAACAAGCTAGCAAGAGAAAGGGTTTGTGTGAATAACTATATTTTTATATTATAACTATTCAATCAACATTTAAAGAAATATATAATCAAATTTCACCTCAAAAAACTAACCCAACTATTTTTAATAGTTGGATCCAAGACATGACTAACTTTATACAGAGAAGCTAGTACCCATATGATCTTAAATAGTATAATAAAAGGTATTACAAACTCTATTCCATTTATTATGTCCTTGTTGATAGAGTGCTATTTAGAAAGGATGTGAGTGGATTTATGTTAATGTGTATTGATCATGATCAAGTTCCTAAGGTACTCAAAGAATTTCATGATGGCCAATTAAGAGGACATTTATCTACAAGGACCACAACCATAAAAATAATGAGAGGATATTATTATTGGATTGAATTATTCAAATATTACCACAAATGGGTAAGGAACTATTAAAAGTATGTTTACTTTACCAGAAAGCAAAAGCTAGCAGCCCTTCCTCTCAGGCCCATTCATCTAAATCAACCATTTTCTCAATGGGGACTATATTTCATAGGCATGATCAATCCACCATCGAGTGTAGGGCACAAATGGGACCTCACAAAAATAGATTATTTCACATTATAGACTAATAAAGTTTCACTAAAATATGCTATAAAGGCATCTATTTTGGATTTCATGGACCATATAATCTCAAGATTTGACATACCTCACACTATTATTTTTGATAATGCTAAAGCATTCATGAGCACTCAAGTGAGTGAATGGGTTGTCAAGAATAATGTGTATTTGAGTAATTATTATAATTATTACCCTTAAGGTAATGTCCTTTCTAAGTCAATAAATAAGAACCTTATCATAATTATCAGAATAATTATGGACGACAACAAAAGAACTTAACACACAAAATAGAAATCAACACTATGGACTAATAGGATAATTCCTAAAATAGCAATTAGTAATGACCCTTTCATGTCAATATACAGAAGAGAAGATCAAGTCCCACTATCAATTGAGCTACCATTCTAGAGATGGATCACTAATTATATTTTATTGATAATGATGCAGTGATAGTAAGATTGGTCGAACTCATGGAACTCAAAAAATTAAGAACCAATCAATGAAGGTATTGGAATCTAATAAATATCAAACAATGAAGAATTCTAATAAAAAGGCATATAAAAAAAGATTTAATGAAGGAGACATGGTTCTCAAATGGGATGTGGATAAGGCTAAACCATGCAAGCACACTAAATTTGATGCCATATGGAGTATTTTATATGTTATTGTTCAATGCAAAGGAGCTAATGTATTACAACTATCCAAGCTTGATTAATCAGAATTTCCTATCCTAGTCAATGAGATATACCTTAAATCTTTGTTTTGAGGTAGAAACTCATTCTAAAAATTAAATTTTATATATATTAGGTTTAGTTATTTTTTCAAATAAGTGCCTCTACATAGGTAAACTCATTAGGAGTTTTTACTTCCTTAGTTTGTGTTTATTCCCCTAATTTTTTGTCTATCTTTACTAGTTTTTGTGTCTAGGTAATCCCAGTTCATTCATCCCCAAGTTATAGTTTATCAATCCAAGTTAACTCCATGCCCAATGTTATAGAAATTATAGTGGCTAAAAATTTATTAGAAGTAAATCAACCCATAGAGGTCACCAAAAATGTTTATATTTTTGACCAAAAATATCATAACATATGATACCGAAAGGGAGACCCCCTTCATTTTTAATAAAGTCCATTGAAACCCTAAAAAAAACCCATTCCCCCCTTTTTGCATTGAAAAATTCTAAACTCTGGATGCAATTTGTATATTTGTAAATTGCTTCATGGGTTTTGGATCCTACAAAGTAACTAGCCTTCCTAACTAGTGGAATCTAAAACTTGACATAAAATTTGTAATTTTCAAAATTGTAAAATGCATGCCAAGTCCCAGATCTCATGAAATTTTTATTTGGTAGAATCAAGAACCTAGAATGAATTTTGAAATTTGTAAAATTACAAAATTCATGTCGAGCTCTAGATCCCACTAACCTTCCTAGCTGATAGAATCTAGAACTCAACATGCAATTCTTAAATTACAAAATTGTAAATTTCATGCCGAGTTCCAAATCTTGTGAAACCCAAACACCCCTTCCTACATGATATAGAACTCAATGTGGAAATTAAAAAATTAAAAATTACATATTGTGTTTTAACTCCCACCAACCATTCAAGCCAAAGGATCTATAACTATTAGTGTAATTTGCAAGTTACAAAACTTGCAAAATGCATCATGGGTTCTACATTTTTCCATTCAAATAAATCAAACACTTCAACCTCGAGGATATAGGACTTACTTCAAGCACCTCCTATTTCCACCACCAATTTCTATTAATGCATTAATTGAAGGGGTTATCCTATTTAAAATAATCATTTTAGTGATTTCTTACCATTTTTTTTAAATTTTTAATTGAGTTTATTTAGCTCTAAAAAACTTTACCATGTAGGAAACCCTCAAGCTATGTGCAAGTAAGTACCTGCTAGTTAAAGCCATGTCTACAAATCTCAATTTTGATGTAATTTTTTCCATTGCACAATATTTTCCTTTTAATTCCCACCATTTTTACTATAATTTGAATCATTTTTAAAGATATTTCCATTTCCTATGAAAAGTTTCAATTTTTTTTAATTAGGGTTTCCTTTGCTTGTTTGGGCATAAAATTCTAGGGTTTCTTTGTGTTGTTTAAAAACTAGTAGTGGTGTTGTCATTTTATTTAAAGTTGTAGTAAGAGATTTAGGGATTTTTTGATTTTTATATCCAAGATATTCATCATGGAAACCTTATATATTACTCAAAGGTGTCCATTGTAAAAGGTCTTGAGTTTCCCTCTTAATTTCATAGTCAGAATCTAGGTTTTTACCTAGCTAAATAAATATTCCATAATCATATTCACCATTTAAAACCTAGAGAATATTCCACATAGATGCCTCTAAGTTCCATGTGGACATTGGACTTGACTCAAGAACCTAAAACTTCTATGGGTTTTACCATTTTCCCAAGCACCTAACATCTCCACAAAGTTCTAAGTCCTCATGGAAAGTGGACCTGCTTTAAACACCTCCCATCCCCACAGGAATCCACATTACTTATAATACCTTTTATATTTATTATATTTCCAACTTACACTAAACATTTCCTATCTCTATGTAATTTACACTTGATTTAAGTACCTCTTAGTTCCATCATAAATTTTATCTACACATAACACCTCTGATCTCCACCAAAGATTTTACTTTCTTAGAACACCTATAAACCCCACCAAATTTTGTAGTTAGTTTCTCAAAAGCAATAAATCCAAACTCCATTCCTTCAAAAGAGATGAATTTTAAATCTAAAGGCCCTAGAGTAACTCATAGTTTGGATTACAATAAATCAAAAATAACATATACTCATTTAGGTCATATTGACCAAGGTGACTTTTGGACCAGAATAGGTGTAGAGTTTAAGAATGATTAGGTCCAAAGTATTTATGACTCTATCTTACCACAAGATACAAACTTCCCATTATCTATCAAAATTCCCAAGTTGGTGCTCACAATAACCCAACACTATGATCTTGATAGAATAAAAGCCTTAAATAAATGAGGGGAAAGGATTTTAAATCTAGACCCTAACTATATTGATTTAGTATTTGCAATCCCATAATTTGAGAGTTATCTTGATATAAATCCATAGACATTTACAAGTTTCTTCTAAGACAAAAGAGATGGGTGTCAGAATATGATCAATAAAAAATGCCTTAAGTCTCCCAAGGCCACCTATACTATATTACCAAAAACCTTGTATAAGGTTGATTTAATTAATGAGGTGGGGGACATTATTATATTGTTTTGAAGAATCACTATCAATCCATATTCCAAGATTTTTTAGGAGTGGATGTACCAATACATCTAGGTCATTTGATATAATGTCTAATACATTCACTAAGCTCAATTAATAAGTGATTCCCTCCACAAGAAATTGTTAGAGGTTCAAACAATTGGTAATTTTTATATGACTTCTTACCTTGTCTACATTTTGGATAAAGGAATATTTTTTCCAAGCCTCAACACAGTCCCTAGATAAATTAACAGAGTTTATAAATACTATCATGATCTCACATTGGAGGCTAGTAGAGAGAATTTTATGAGGGTAAATGATGCTTTCATCTATTGTATCATTACCATGTTTGACAAATAACTATAGAGAACAAGGTTCTCATCAACAATAATTGAGGATATTAGAAAATGGGGCTCATACCTCATTCAATTCCCTACCTACTCCTATATCATAGTAATGGGTTATAGTGGTTATCCACATACCCTTCCAAGATATGTTAGTGATAAACAGGCACTGATAGAGCTGGTTGAGTAACTTTTAGAGACCCATAATATCCTTTCCAATAAGCACAATGTAAGAATTCATTTCCTAATTTTTATTGGTAAATACACATGACCATCCCTCCACAAGGCTAAATGTGTTGAAACTAAAATGTGCCAAATGACTTTAAAGACCTTAGAGTCTAGGTCTTTTTAATGTCTATGGCAAGATTGTTAACATACTAGCACTTACAACATATGCTCACATCCCATATTATGAAGATTATTGGGAGGAATATGAGGATGAGGAAAGGGTTAGAATAAGGATTTATTCTAGAATGACCCTAAAATAGATCAAGGATTATGATTTTGAAGTATTCCCTAATGACTTGATGGATGATGTGTCTAATATGGACCCAATTTATTATACATAAATCATCACACAACCTTTACCATGAGGAAGGAGTTCAGCTCTTGAATCCTTTTCTCTATTTGATAGAACAATAGGTGTGATTAACAGAGAAATAAATTGGTTGAGGAGTAAAAGGGTACACGTAATGAGAGAAATAATAGGAGTTAGAGAGAAGATTTTAATGCTTAAATCATAAGGTATTTATCTATTAGAATAATTTATAAGTGAAACAATAGGATAATCATCAGAGGAGCAAAATAAGAAGAAGAAGACTAAAGCTAAAAAAGGATAATAAAGTAAGGATGGGGAAACTATAGAAAAACCAATTAAGCTTTGATCTAAAGACATAATAAGAGATTCTATAGCTTATATTCCCACATCCATCATAGTGACAACCCTAATTTACATTGATTTCCCTCCTCTTGTGTATATCAATCTAGAGGTTCCAACACATACACCTCCTATCT
This sequence comes from Torreya grandis, assembly GCA_037957365.1. NCBI lineage: Eukaryota > Viridiplantae > Streptophyta > Pinopsida > Cupressales > Taxaceae > Torreya > Torreya grandis. The sequence goes on from JARHVA010002324.1 coordinate 598,378, forward strand.
CCACTTCTCCAATATCTCAAGTCTCCATTCCATTTTTTATATCCACTCCCCATGCATCTATAGTTTCCACTTCACCCATCATTACCACCACATTACCTACCACAATAACTCAAGACTAATCACCATAATAAATTCAATTAGACACATAGGTTTATTCATTGGTGGAATCTTAAAGTTTTTCTCCACTTTCCCTTCCTCTAGTTTCACCTTTCACTTTCATTCCACTCCCTCTTTCCATTCCATTCATAATTATTTCCATTACATCCCCATTAATTTAAATCACTCATCAATACAAAGCCAAAAACTTATTCATCCTAACTTTAGTCCCATAGGCCACCCCAATTCCTAGGGTAAGTATTATTTCACTTTTATCGCCACTCACTTTCTTTACATCACAAACCCTAAATGGTCCCACACATCCTGTTCATTCATTTAATGATTTGGATTCTACTCTCCCACTTTTTCTTAAATTCACAATTGCTATGTCTATTCCATCTTCCACTTCCACTATTTCCACAACACCTTTAGTTAAGATTGGAGAGACTCAAGTCCTTGATTTAAATATAGATTTTTAATCTATTGATGGGATTGAAATTTCAAATGAAACTCCTAATCAGTCAATGTAAACAACTACATAGGAGTATATAATTGTCATAATGTCTACTAGTGCAATAACATTAGTTTTTGATTCTCTAGTGGTAGTGCCAAAACAACTAGATGCTACCATAGTTGGCTAGCACAATCAGTGGGGAAGAAAGAAAACAAATGATTGATTCCAAAACACTGAACTTTGGTATATCAAAGGTTAATAAGAAGTTCAAACTTATTCCTAGGACCTTTTCAAGGATATTCAGTGCTGACAAGGGGGAGAGGTATGTTGAAATTATAGTTTCCCTAATAGACAAATCAAAGGAAAATCTTTTGTTGGGAGATTATTAGATTTTCAATATCCACCTTGGATGGTCAATAAGAAAGGGGTTAGAATATGAAGTGAAATATGGAATTATATCCCTCTTCAAAAGAATTTATCATGATAAGGCCACAAAGGATGAATTAAATAATAAATTGGATCAACGTATGGTTGCATTAAACTAATTCTTAGAGCCTAGTGAATCATCAGAGTAGCCACAATCAGTATAGCTAGTCAATCAAAGTATGGACCAAGCTACAATTGATTCGGTTCAACATATTTATCATATAGGAAAGGTCACCAAAGAATGGTATAAATAACTCAATTCTAAGGGAAGTAAAGTTATCTTTGTAATAATAGACCAATATGAAATAATCAAAAAGAGAAAGAATATCCTTAGAGAACAAATCAATAAATATGGAGAAATTCAAAAATTAAACTTATATTATCCCAAATTGATATATGTGACTTCAATTTATATGGATACCCTAATTGATAATAAGGTACTAAAGAATTATGTTGATCTTGAATAATTACATAAGGAATCTCAATTTTAGATAAGGATACTAACAGAATCCATGCACAAGGATAAGGTATCATATGACAAAGCTTTTGATATGTTGTATGACATTGAAGAATGATGAATATGATGTCATTCCAACCAATAGATGATTTAGAGAACCTATTTTAGGTATAATAAGTTAAAAATAAGTTCAAATAGGTGGTTGAAAAAGAATTTTCAAAGACTAGAGTCTTCACCCTAAGTTTTATCCATAGGTTTATCAGGTATGAAAGAGTAATAAATAAGGTAAGAAAGGAAATATAGGGAATTAATACTTTCAATAAGGAATTGTTTAATGTTCAAAAATATTGTGAAACCTCCACCTCTATTCTTGTGGAATAGATGAAGAAAGAATACATGAAATTTTAAAGTCATTTGATGTATATGTTGAAAAATTCCAGGTCAAGAAACACAAGAAAGTAGAGAAATTTTTGTATATTGATTAATTTATTTCTATTTAAATATTTCATATGTTGTAATTTCATTTGCAAAATCACTATAATTTTTTTATTGTAAACTTACAATTTTATTTTATAGCTCTTTTTGATAAAGGTAAACTTCTATTTTTCAATTTATATTTTTGATAAAGTAAAAGTTTTAAAAACAAATTGAAAATTACACTTTCCATTTTGCCAAGTTATAAATTGTTAAAAAGTGTTAAAGCATGAATTAAAAAATTTCAAAGTCTATTTTAATAAAGTGATATGACTTAAGAAGTTGTAAACATGTCACTTGTTTTTTTCAAGTTAGGTTTTAACAAATATGACTTCAGTTATAATTTTGGAAGTCAAGTTTTAGTTTGGACACTACCCATTTGCATGAGGAGCTATTTTTATCTACACAAAGAATAAGGAGCATTGCATGGAGACCATTCAGTTCCATCCATTTCATTCTAAGATAAAAACCATGCCTATGTCTTGAATACTATTTTCCAAGTCATCCTACGAGTCAAATATGCCAAAATAGAAGACCTCACCTCTTTTTGCATGAAGTTTTAGATATACATGGTTCTCTTTATTGGGCATTCAAGTGTTTATTAATACATCTCATATATGAAATATTTTTCTATAAACATAGGTAGATCCCATGGACTAATCTATCTTTTTTCTATTAGAGGATATATTTTTTTACATTTTGAATGTATTGTCTACAAGTTTTAACCTTGATAATGGAAATTAATTGAATATTTTCCTTTGTATGAGAGATTCTTGTGTATTTAAAGCTATTTTTTGTATTTTTGGATAATAAAGTTCTTAGTTTTAGTCACAATAAATTATTTTATGGTATTTTACCCTTTTAAAATATTTTTTGATGAAAATAAGTGAATCTTGCCCTTCTATGAGAATAAAAAATATTTCCTTTGATTTATCATTTACACTAGTCTATGCTTAAATGAATTTCAATTCATTTACAGTTATATTGTGTCTTTTAATCAATCATTAAGACCCACTAATATATTTTGGTACAATCACCTTTTCTCAAATAAAATTTAGTTTAGGATAAAGAACACTAAAACAACAAGATTTCTAAAGAACTGGTATCTCATTAGTTACATCATATTTAGTGAAAGGATGATGACCTTATCTAGAGGTTAACCTTAATTTTATAAAGTCCCATGGATTATAGTTTTTCCCATTGTATAATTAGGTGTTGTACATCAAGATATTTTATATCAATGAATGAGTGCAAAATATATGTGATAACAGTTCCCTCACAATAGAATCAATTTTACTATTCTAGTGGAAAATACCCCTCCCAAATATGGAATGTTTTTACATATACATTTATACAAAGTTATTAGAGGTGAAATAAAATTAAATTATAAATATTCTATTATACTTATTAAAGGAACTTTAAAAAAAATTGTGGAGCCTAAGGCCAGTTTATTTTCACAAAAATCAAATGACCCTCAGGCATACATTTTCTATGATTAAATTGGTTGTGGTACTTACATGATGATGAATGAGAAATATATTGAAACATGTGAACTTAAATAATGAGATATAAATGTTATTTTTAATTTAGAATTTGATGTAAGTTGCTCAACTACAAGTTTAAGTGTTTGAGTGGTGATGATTTCTCCTCAAAAAGAATTGTTTTATTTTAATTATAATCTCCAATTTGATTGCACCAACAATACAACTGAGAATGAGCCATTTGTCTTAAATTTAATGTGTCATAAGAAATGGGTATTCAAAATATAAAATCTCAAGGATATGTTGAGTTAATTATGAAACACATATGATTCAAATACTAGGTAAATAATGATAGATTGAAGAATTATAAAATAGGGTCTAGGATTGCATAAAAACCTTCAAATATTTCACCATTAATGTCATACCAAGAGATACAAATTATAAAGATGATGTCCTAGATGTATCTACATATTTTTTTGATCACTCATCCAAAGTTTGATAGAGACTGATATATTGTTAAAATGGTAGATCACCCAAGTGTTCCAAATAATTTTGAGCATTGGCATATGTTCAATAATGAGATTAAATTATTACTTTCCTAGATAAAATATATATCTTCAAAAACCTGTATTTTTAATTAAGTCTAATAACATGTAGTGAATATTATGTACCATAGGAAAAAGATTTAGAAATCTTTGAACCGTCTAATGTTATAAGTAATAAATTACATGCCAAAGCCATTCAAATAAAGTGAAATAAGATCTTAATTGGTTTAGTGTCTCTGGAGGAAATGTTTGAAAAGATTAATTGGTACATGAAAAATAAGATATAATAATATCCCCAAGGATCACCTATGTATGAAAAATTAAACACTGATACAAAGGAATGCTATGATATGTCAATATTGGAAAATGTTATTCCAAAGAACTTATAATATTCATTATTCTGATAAAATTATGTAGGAAATTCTTTTCTTGGTTCTATGTTAATCTTAAGTCTTTAAGTCCTAAGATCATGTATCGTAATATTCAACTAAAATTGGGTGTCAGTTATTTTAGATAAAAGTTGCAATATTATAATCAAAAAATTATCAATACTATCTATGAAGAAATCAAGAATATGTTGGATGCAAGAATTATATTTCATATTTATCATTCCACTTGGGTGGATAATATAATGCATGCAAGAAATAATAATGGACAAGTTAAGATTTTCATGGATTTTGAAAACCTGAATTAGGCCTCACTCAGGGATAATTACCCTCTACTAATCATGGATTGAATCCTACAAGCTGTCATAGGGTCTAAAATGATGTCCATGGTGGATGATTTTTCTTAGTTTAATTAGGTTTAAGTTGTTATATAGATCACTATGAGATAATTTTCACCACCCTGTGGGGAACATTCACATACAAAAGGATGTCATTTTGTCTCATTCATGTAGTAACTATATTTTAGAGAGTAATGGATGTAACCTTTACTGATATGAATAATAAAAACATTATAGTCTAGCCAGATGATCTATCACTTTTATAAATTAAAATGGAGTATCACTATGAACACCTAAGGATGATCTTTGAGATATGCCAAACTTAGGAATATCTATGAGTTCTATCTCTAAATCCCAAAAATAATATTTTTTTATAACCAAGGTTAAACTCTTGGGACATGTCATTTACAATTAATTTAATAAAATTGATCTATAAATAATAAATGAAATTCAACAACTATTTTTACCTACTAACAATCCTAACATCCATTCATTTTTCAATAAAGTCAAATTTCTCTAGAGTTTTGCCCCCATATTTGCCAAACTCACTAAGGACACTTTTATATGGAATGATGATGGGAATAAGGATTTTAATGTAATTTAATAATCTAATTCTAATAATTTTCCATATTTTTAGAAAGATTTCATTACATACTACTACTCCTTTAAATATACATTATATAATATTTTGGTGCAGAAAAATGAAGAAGGGATCAAATATTTGATCACTTTTATGGGATTTGGTCTAAATTCACATGAGATAAATTATTCATTGGTTGAAAATCACATATATATTATGGTAAAATTACAGAAACATTTTGGTTTCTACATGTTAAAATATCACATAATTTTGATGGTACCGTATTCAATAGTGAAATTAATTTTGACTCAACAAGATATTAGATCAAAGAGAGGTAGATGGATTGAAAATGTATAAGAGCATGGTTTTTATGTAAAACCTACTAGGTTGGTAAATATTAAAGGCCTTTGTTATTTTCTTATTCAAGGCATTGATTTATAGAGAGAAGAAAAGGTAGAATTCTAGATGGTAGTATTTGTTGACTCCATTGAGGAATGACATTATCACAATGCATACATTCTCTCATATGGATAATTTTTATCTCATTTAAGTCCTAAAAATATATTAAAAATCATGGTGAAGGCATCCATATATGTGATTTTAGATAACACTCTATTCAAAAAATCCTTGGATGGTACTTTCTTGAGATGCATGAATAAATAGTATAAAAAAAATTCTAAAGGATTTTCAAGATAAATACTATGATGGACACTTTTCCTTTTCTATCACAACCTTAAAAATTATGAAGACTCATTAATACTAGTAATTATTGTTAAAATATGCACAAAAATGGGTGACAAAGTGTGAGCCTTGTTAATACTTTGTTAGATGTCCTAAACTAGTAGGATTGCCCCTCTAACCTATAGTCATTAATGAACCTTTTAAACAATGGTGATTGGACTTCATCATAACTTAGAACTTATATTCTATTACAAAGTTTAATCATGTGTTGACAAAGATTGAATACTTCACTAAGTAGGTATAGGATATTCTAGTAATATCTACCACCTCTAAAGTTTTTTTTAACTTCATAAAAAATAATATATTGGTCATATTTTGAGTCCCTCAAAAATGTTTCATGGATAGTACTTCCAAATTTTCATCAACTAAATTGATCAGTTTATGTTATGTATATCAAATCTAATTTTCACACTCATATAATTAAATACCCTTAGGGTAATCATAAATTATAATCTATAAATAATAATATCACCACCATTATTCATAAGTTTGTTGATGAGAATTAGATAAATTGTCATAAGAAATTGTATAATGCCTTGTGGGCTGATCAAATAACACCTAAGAGATAAATTTTAATCTCTCCTTTACAATTACTCTATGGGATAGATGTAATGATTCATATCTCTCTAAAATTTATAACCTCATTACTAGATTAAGATATATGACCAATTCAAATATTATTTATAAAAGAGAATCATGTACTAGTCTAGATTGGAAGAAGAATGAGTGTAGTTTTTGATAGAATTGTAGCAGATCATGAAAAAGTAAAATAAAATTTTGATCAAAAAACATGATAGTGAATTTTTCAAGTGGGGGATTTGGCACTAATTTATAATAAAATAAGATAATAAATAAGAATTAATATGAATTTTTAATCCCTATGGATGGGGTATTTCAAAATATAATATTTCTATGGTGAGAATATGTAATAATTGACATATAGAGATGAAACACATCTTCCACTACCATTCAGTGGACAATATTTGAATCACTATAAACATTGAAGGTAAGATATAACCTACCATCCCATGTAGTTAATTTATGTTGCATGTTTTTTTTTTCCTTTTTTTCTTTTTTTTTTCTTTTTTTGTGTTTTTACTTTTCTATTAAACATTTCCCTTTCTATTGTGCATTTCCCATTCTATTGTGTGTCTCCTTTCTATGTTTCTAGTCTTTCTTTTTTATTTTCTTTTTTATTTCGTTTAAAACTAACTCCTTATCCAAATGGATAAGGAAATTCCTTATGAAATTAGATATTAAAAGAGTTCACCTATGTCCTTTCACAAGTTAATGTCCCCAAATTGAGCCCATTAAGTTTCTCTAAATTTGTCAAAATCAAATTTGCCTGAGTCATGAACAACGTATAAATTTTGACTGCAAAAGGTCAATGTCAAATTTTATAAAAAGAGTTAATTGTGGGAAACCTTAAAGTTTAAAATTATCTAAGCATAAATTTATGTTTTCCTGACCTTAACAGAGTGACCACCAAGATCTATGGATTACAAGCACTGATTAGTAAAAAAAAAATACAAACAATTGCATAAAGTTGTTAAAAGAGCATGAAACCATAAAATGAGAATATTTTAGAAAACACTTGAACAAATAATCAAACACACACTCCATATTAATATATCATAAATAAATATGTATTATTAGGATATTAAAATATATAACTCCTCCATGAATAGACATAAAGGGCCTAGAATACGCATGTAACTCCTAAATCTGAAATAATCAATCAAAGAATAGCATCCACTAGCCAATGATAATGGACAATAATAATTCCTTATGTATAGGTAAATATAATTAATCTAACTCAATTTTATTAATAATATATGTCTATAATGATAATACAAATAAAAAAACAAAAAGAAAATAAATATCGTACACTATCACCCCCCCTAAACATAGCTTAGGTGGGTAAAAGAAATTAGACCTAGTAATAAGGCCCGATGAGGTATCCATTTACAAATAAACTCCCATAAAGTGGATAAATGGTGAAATATATATAACCTCCCCCCACCCCCTCCCCCCCCCCAAAAAAAAAAGAAAAAAAAAATTAAAAGAAAAGAATAAAAAATGGATAAAAATCCACACTACTAGCTATAACGACTGATACCCACCCTATATCCTACAAAGGAGATCTCTTGAGTAACTATGGATCAAAATTATGTGCACTGAAGAGCGGATCACCTTGGAATAGTGAATGTGTCTACCAAGTGCCTATTGGATCTCCAACCAAGGTGTGGTTCTTATATAAAGAACTATGTTCCTCATCCATAGTAATGGGCGAACTACTTCATTTAATGCTGGTGTATTAGAAGTAGAGGTGTAGAAATAATTCAAAATGCCCTACAACTATGTAGGAGAATACCTAATATTTAATGAGTCATCAATCAATGTACCTACTCCTTGCAGTGTCTAAAGTGGACAAAAAGTAAGTGGATAAATAGATAACTCTTCAATATCTAGAAGGTGATAAGGAGATGGTGGAGGTTGTCCTCATAACTACTATATTCATTTTTGCTAGAAGAGGAGTATACATTATTAGAAATCTGCTCATGCTCAAAATTGTTATCAAGTCCAGGTGAGTATGATGAAGAAGATTATAAAGGAGAGTCAAGGGAAAAGTTTGAGAAGGTATACAAATAAGTTTGATGATCAACTATTCCCACTACCACTATAGTATCATTATGAAACTTTTTGAAATATATTTAATCTGAAGTGAACTCAACTTACATGCCCTGACTGAGGTGAGTAATCTCGTAACTTGATAGGAGATTAGTTGAAAGTGATGGAATACATATAACATTATTGAATGTTCCACCACTCACTTCAATAGAATATCTCTTAAAAACTTATGTAGAAATATCATCACCTAGCTAAATAGTGGACATGTCACATGTTTCCAAAGAAGTGATCTCTATCTATGAAGAAACCATGTGATGTGATGCATTAGAGTCAATAACCCATATCGTAGTTAAAGGTACAACTAAAAATAGATCCCTACCTTTTACTTTCTCCTTATTATTTTATTTTTCCTTTTCTTTACCATTTTAGTTTACCTTTGAGGATTCTATTGATGGAAAAAATTGTCACGTCAATGAATCAACCCTTTTGCCTATCACGAAGGTAAAATTAGAATTGTACTAGTCTAATCGTATGGGTTATAAAGGTTCATTTAAAGGATCCTAAAGATGTAAATGGGTTTATAATACACTATAGGAAAATAATCAAGTTATCAAAATAACTTATTCCATTGTTAAAATTGAGAATCTCTATTAATTTAGAATCAGTTGAAATAGGAATCTATAATCTATTCTATTTGATAGAGATAATAAATTAATTAGATATACTCTTGAATAATATAAATTTGATTCTAAAAATATGTGTATGAAAATATACTCAATTACATTTTTCCATGGTTTATTACCCAACCAAGTGAAAAGAAAATACTAACAAAAAAAAACAAGAAAGACAAACAACTAAAGAACAAAACAAGAAAGGAAAACTGAACATAAAAGATTAACATGAAACCTAAAAGAGATCAATGGATAATTAAAACTAATCTAAAAACTAAAAACTAAGGAACAATACTATAAAAACTATTATAAAAGCAATGAAATAAAATAATACCTAGATAAAAGATAATCTAGAATAATATTAAACTTTAAAAAGTAGAAATTAAATGAAACATAAGAACAAAACCAAGGTAATTTAAGCAAGTACTAAAGGGATACTAAAAGAAAATATAAATAATAAACCATAAAATGTTTTAAACTAAGAACTAAATTAATAGTTAGTGATAACCTACTACTAATAAACTTCTGAAAATACTAAACTAAACTAGAAAGATAAACAAAAACTAAAGATATTAAATAAAACATAAAATAATCTATTAAAGTAAGTCAAATATTTACAAAATATTGTGAGTATAAACATGAGAGTTGTCTTATCATAAGAGCATATTTGAAATGAGAACTCAAACATTTTTCAATACAAAACTAGAAAAAAGACAACTCAACAATTGATTAGATCAATGAAATGTTGTAGGCAATGCGAAGTGATCATCATTTTTAGGTTGAATACTTTGAATTATACACATAGGAATATAAATAGAAGTAATCAAATGATATTAGACTTAGTAAACTTTAGATAATTAGTAATAGATGACAAATATAAATAGATATACATGTGTTTCATAACTTATTACTCAACCGTCAGATAAAGTACCATTGTGTCTATGTGTAAAAGTTGTACTATTTTAGAAAAATTACATAGAAAGAAGAGATAAATGAATGAATTTAGAATAATACTCTAGTATTAAATACCTATTGAATTTCTTTCTTCAAATGAAAGTTTGATGTCTTTATATCCTTCAATTTTAGTTATGAAGTAATTTATAACTAACTTTATTTAGTTATTATTTAAGGTTAAGAAATTTACTTATAAATTCAATTATTTAATATATATAATATGAAGATGTTAATTAAGACTTTAAATTCATTAATTAAATCAAACTATTAAAATGAAAGAACCTAGGTACCAATCTTAACGGGTGGGGACCCCATCTTATTAACAATAAAGTAAGACACATAAATAATCATAAAAATAAATAATAAATTAATGAATCTTACTCTTGTTTAAACCATAATGTAATTTATAATTTAAACTTAGGAATATATTAATTATACCTCAAAATATCTATTTTATCCATGTCTTTTAAAATAAATACAAAGATAAATTTTAAAACTGCATCAAATTTTTAGAATAAACAAAGTTATTCCTAATAATCATCTAAATCTAATAAAACCTCTATAATAGGTTTGTCTTATTGATCAAGACAACCATTATATTCCATTTTAGATGTAGGAAAAGGAAGAAATATAGTGCTTGTCTTAGGTGTATCATCATCAACCTCCAACCTCATATTTTTAAGCCTCCTAAACTCATTAGGTATTTCAGATTCTTTCCCTTTTTTAGTAGTACTCTTTTCAGCAACATGATCAAAGATATCAATAGATTTCATATTACTTCCAAATCCTCAACCCCTCAAATTCAACCTTTTAGACCCCAAGATTGGTTCACTATGAGCCCCTGAAAGGTTCAATCTCTTACATTTCCCACCAAGATCAGTATTAGATGGAGTAGGGGTATTTTAGAGAGTGGCAATGTTTTTAAGGTCCTTAACATGAGCTACCTCTTTATTTAATTGATTTTTTGGCTAACCATAAGGAAATTGATAGGTATGGAATGGTTGGTAAATTGGTTTTCCTCTAAAAATAAGTGGATGTAACTGTAGATAAGGATCATGCTTAGGATAATGTTAAAAAAAATGTGAATAACTATTTTGGGATTGAGCACATGATCCAACTCTTTGCCCTTGAAATCCCCTATGACCTCTATGGTTTCTAAAACTACCATACCCTATCTAAATAAAAAAATAATTTAGGACATTCCAAAAATTAGGATTATAAGCATCAAAATGGATGGACATTCTTGTACCTCGAGGGAATCTAGGCCAGTAATTCCTAGCATAAAAACCAACCCCACTAGAACTTCGACTATGGTTTTACTGAGTTTCTCAGTTTAACCTTTGACACCATCCTCCATCATTACTATTCTCTATTGGTTGTTCCCACCCAGACATTTTTAAATAAGCAATAATCTGAAAAGATGCCAAATTCAAATTCTGAGCTTAATGACTAAAAATTATTCATGACCTAAAAACATTACTCATCACTATGTTGTATCTTAAAAACCAAACTGATTTCCAGATTTATAATTATAAAACAAATTTCATTCTTAAATTAATTCCTCATTTCAAACTAAATCATTCCAAGGAAAGTATTCAAAAAAACTTATACAACTGAGGAAATAATTAATCACATTTAATTTATTACCATTTCTATAGAATTTTTTCATGACCAAAAATATTTAAGAAAAAATTTCCAACTCAGAACAAAAACCCAAACTATGTATCCAAAAATAAACTCATTGTGAAAAAGTTAAATATGAATTTTTCAACTTGCTTCAAATTATAACCTTTATCTACAATAATTCTAACTCATTTTGTATTCAACATCTCAACACTAAAACCCAATAATCCAAGTGAACAAATCCAAACTAAGCTATCCAAAATCTAAAATCCCTCGACGAATAATTGCTTTAAAAACAAATTTTTGCATTCCAGTTATCCTTATCTTTCTTTATTTATGCAACATATTTCACTATAGATTTGCAAGTAAAGATTGCAAATATGAAACATGCAAGAAACAAAGAACAGACCTTCATGTATGCATAAGATTAATTAAATGTAGTTCATCATCAACTATGTTTAATTCCAATCATTACACAGTCCATATCATCTAAAAATTGAGAAGCAATGGTAATGATTGGAAATGTAGATGAAACATTTTATTTAAAATGTCAATAGACTATTCTAACCAAGACAAGTCTAAAATTACCACAAGAACCTCCAAATTTTTGTGATATATATAATATAAAACTTGCATACCTATTTTGAGTTGACAAAATTTTCAAATGTTCAACAACATGATCTGTAAACACCAACATCCAAATTTTTTGTATATGCAAGGTATCACTTGACCAAGAAAATGAATAGGTTTCAATGAAATCTCACCAAACAAAACCAAAGAGTTCAAAACTATACTACAACCACTTCTTATAATTTGTGACCCAAAAACATACAATGCTTCAAACATCACAATTGCCACTATATGTAGAATTTTTTTAAAAAAACTATAAAATATTTAAAACTATAGCTTCCCATTTTACATTTTATTCCACAAATTCTAATTTTTCAAAGTGTGGACTTGCATGCTTATTTAACCATATTTCCATTGAACATAAAAAATACTCAAATGCATCAACTTCTCAGGCCTCCAAATGAGATAAACTAAAACATCCATACCTAAAATCAACTTTGAAAACCCTATTTGAATCTCTTTGTTCACCTTTCTTTCTATAATTTTCATCAAACCAAGATTTTTCTTCCACTAAAAGATTTCCAAAATGACCATTGACTCAATAAAACCAACTTTTATTTTCCACCTTCACCTCATAACTACTTGGGGATATGTACTCACATCCCATTGGTTGTCACTAACTTTTGCCAAAGTTAGCAGTTTGCTAATACATTTTAACTAAATTTCCAAAATTAAAAATTCACTCTTCTTTCCTACCAAATTCTATTCTAAACAACATATTTCAAGTAGATAACTAAGTCATTAATGTACACCTTACCACATGAATATTTTCATGATCTAAATCATCTAGAGATATTAAAAGACAATTCCACCTTACACAAGCTTCAATAGCGGTAACATTCCAAGTCACCCTTGTAATCTTTCCAACTTCATACCTCATTCAAAATATACATGCCAACTCAACTTGTGAGGATAAAATCAAGTGTGTATATCATTCATATTAACATTATTCATCATCAAAACTAAACCATCAACCATGGTCCCATGTTTTTTGTTTATTCATAATCATAAACTTAGGATCTTCAAACTAATTAATCCCATATGCGTTTAAAACCAAAACATGACAAGGTCTATGTAATGTTAATAGAAGGTTAGGCTTAGTGAATTAAGACAAATGCTCATAATGAACCAACATTTCCTTAGAAAAATTATAATAATCAATTCATGTGAGGATGAATACACTGTCATTCTTATGAAAATGGTATATACAACTAACGAGAATATTCCTTAATGATTTTTAAAAATGTCAAAGTTAATATCATGCATATGAAACTGAATGAGATAGAATAATTTGATTAAGAAAACACATTAGTGTCAAAAATACTTTCTATAACCTAATCAATCACTGATATTCCAAAAAAATATCCATTTAAACTATCGAGATGAACAAGCCATATCTGATCCATAAACAATAACTAAATCCTATGACAATGACTGAAAAAGCTGCAACAACTATATCAAAACTAAAATGCAATAATTCCAAACATAACATTGAAATAATTCAAATGCATATGAATTGAAATTTCTAACTCAACTATAACTAATCATGAGTATATCAATATATTCATATTTTATTCATTCACCCACTTTGTTGTTTGAAACCACTAAAACAAAAATAAAATCATCAATCAATCATTATGATCTAATAATAAAAAATTCATATACTAATATTGTTAATAAATAAGGGTCCCTAACATAGTTTTAGGCTTTAAGACCAAGTGATCACTATGGTAGTAAGTATGGTTTTGAAATTTAGAGGGGTATAGAAAATAGTCATAACATTAGTGACCTTGCTAGTCAATTTTGTGAAATAAAATTGATTAACAAACTTTGCCTATATATAAAATGTAAATTTGCCTTGAGAGTGTGATCCAAGAAAATCATTTCTCAAGTAGCTAATCACAAGCCTATAAAATTTTTAATTTAGATAGGGATGGAATGTTCAGCTAGCATGGCACAAAGAAAGGGAAATAATTAACAAGGAAGTTTAGGCTGGATGCACAAGTAATTCACAAATGCCTTAAAAACAAAATATGATGATGAAGTAACCTTATCAAAACCAGGGATAAAATATTCATGTTATCATTAACTATGATTCTAAGTTTTTAAGAATATTTCTCAAAATGAAAGTTATAGTATTTTTGCAATTTCTCATATCCTTCCTTTAAATGCGATCCTTTTCATTTCAAACCTTTCATTGGTCCAATCAAAAAAAATCTAGAGAAGCAAGCAAATAAAAAGAAAAAAAACAAAAAAAAATTGAAGAAATAGAAACAAAAACAAAAACAAAATACAAAAAAAAAAAACAAACAAACAAACAAACAAACCAAAAGCACTAATCATAAAATAGCTTGAGATGGTGGCCATTTACTGAGTAACATAGCCAATTACCTTCAAGGTCTTTAAGATGAAATGCATTATTACCAAGTATTATATAAATTATATAAGGTCAAAGCCATAATGTATTAAATTTATGGTGTCTCCCTGGGTCCTCATTAGATTTATCCCAATATAATACTAGATGTCCAACCTTAAACTTATTATTAGACACCTTTTTATCAAAAAAATATTTAGCTTTTGCTTAGCCTTTTCTAATTTTTGAAGTGTAGTTAATTTAGATTCATCAAGTGATATCAAATCATGTATCCTATGCTCAATTAAATTTACATCTTCTTCTACGTATTGAAAAATATTTTTTACCAAAGAAATTTGAAGTTCTATACGTAAAGTAGCTTCAAATCCATACATTAACATAAAAGGAGAATAACCAGTTGCTGCTTTAACAATAGTTCTATTAGCCCATAAAGCTTCAAAGATTTTAAGATGCCAATTTATTTTATTATCACAAACTAAATTATTCATTATAGAAATCAAATTTTTATTAGTGGACTCAACCTATCCATTCCCTTGTGTATAATATTTTGACGAATGACTAGAAATAATAGAATATTTTACTAAAAATTAACTTGAAACAAATTGTGGTCCATCTTCAAAAATAATTTCATATGGGACTCCAAATCTAGAATTTTTTTGATTTTCTAAAAATAAAATCACTTCACTTGTAACTAAACTTTTAAAAGCTTTATCTTTAGTCCATTTAGTGAAGTAATCTATGGTTGTCAAGATATATCTATGACCTATATATGATGATAAATGAATATTTGAAATAAAATCTATGCCCCACTTAGTAAAAGGTTTTTTTAGGAATAATTAGGTTCAAAGGCATTATAGGTAATCTATCTATTCCAACAAAGAGTTGACAAAGCATATAAGAATCTACTAATTAATAATCATCCTAAAATAAGTGGGCCAATAATAACCAGCTCTTAACATTTTATAAGATATTGTCTTTGTAGCATAATGTCTATCATAGCTTCCTTCGTGACAGCCTCTAAACACATTCTATGTTTTCTCATGAGTAAGACACCTTAATAAAACACCATCATGATTACAGTAAAATAAAAAGTTTTCTAGAAAAAATGTTTAATGCTATTAACTGTAATAAACATCTTTCTTTCTTATTAAAGTTGTTTGACTAAGATTGATTTTGAAAATAGTAGACTAAGTCATGATACCAATCATCCTAAACCAATAGACAATCCCAATCATTAATTTCGTGCCTATACTTAATTTTTTTATCAAATTCAAAAACCTTCATTATTTTAAAATGAGTTTTAGGAGGACTAAGATATTGATATCTGACACTATATTTTCAACTAAGTGTTTTGCTAATTCATTTCCTTCGATAGTTATTGATGTTTTGAATTCAAGATCAAATTATTAAATACAAATATCCACATAGTAATCCTTATTTTAATAATTGGTTGATTTAAAAGATATGAGAAAATAATTACATTAGATCGCACGAGAATTTTGTTTCCCATAAACAAATATCTAAATTTTATTAATGAAGAAACAAGAGAAAAGACAAAATTTTCAACCAGAGGGTACCTAGTTTTAGTATCTTTCAAAGATTGGCTTATGTAACCAATAGGTTTTTATTCATTATTTTTAAACTCTTGAGTAATTACAACTCCTATAGCCTTTTCTATGGCTTAACAAAAAGGATAAATGCTTTATTTAAATCAGGTTTAGCAAGAATAAGTGTACTAACAATGGCATTTTTTAGTGAATTAAAAGCTAGATCAACATTTTCATCCCAAATTTAAATATTATCTTTCTTTAATAACAACTTTAAAGGGTTAGTCTTATCATAAAAATTAGAAATGAATTTTCTAACAAAATTGATTTTACTAAAGAAAAACCTTAAACTTGACTGATCTTTTGGAGGAGTTAGTTCCTTTATTTCTTTAATTCATTCTGGATCAATGGAAATACCATCCTTAGAGATTATATGACCCAATAATTTACCTTTAGTTACACCAAAAATAGACATCTTTGGATTTAGAGAAATTTCAAACTTCCTACATGTAAAAATTTCATGAAGATGATCTAAATGTTTTTTCTCTTTTTATAAAGAACAATAAGGTCATCTAAATAAACTTGAATGATCACACCTATTAAATCATCAAAATCTACATGCATATCCCTTTGAAAAGTGGCTCTATCATTCATTAATCTAAAAGGCATTCGATTATAAGCAAAAGTGTCTCTACATGTGGTAAAAGTAGTTTTATGCCTATCATCAGGATTCACAATAATATGATTATAACCTAAAAATCCATCTAATAAATACATCATTTTATATCTTGCAACTTGATGTAATATTAGATCTATACATGGTAAAGGAAAAATATCTTTAATACTTACTTTATTTAAATCTCTAAAATCAGCACAAATCCTAATATATCCATTTTTATTCATTATAGGTACTAAATTAGCCACCCATTCAGAATATGTTACAAGAAAAATGACACCAGCATCAATCATTTTATCAAGCTCTTTATTAATGGTGTCCTCTAAAAAAATTCTAATCATTCATATTTTCTATCTTGCAAGATTAATACCTAGTTTAATCACAATATCATGTTTGATAATATTTGTATTGTAACCTTTAATATCTTTATAAGACCATGCAAATATATCAATAAATTCTTTGAAAAGTTTAATGAATTTAATTTTTTCATTTTTAGTTACGTGTATCCCTAGATAAAAATATTTAGAATCATCTCCGGTTACTAAATTAATGGGTAAATTTTCACCTATGATTCTTCTTGATGGTTTCTCAGTTCTAGCAACCTTGGGCTGATCATTAGGAGAAAACATAGATTCTAAACTTACTAAACTAGAAGGTAATTTGTTAGTGCCTAATTGTAAATGATCACCATAATTAAGTACACAATTTTTTTGGTCAAAATAGTTGCATTTGAAAAATGAATCTATATGTTCATCACAATCGAAAACTAGCCAATTCTCCTTTAAATCAATGATTTTAAGATGAAATAATTCAATCAAAGGAAAATCATAGTGGGCTCAATTTCACTAAAAGTAGGATTGGAGGCATAAACTACAAGTTTATTTTCTTTTATATTAAATTCCCTAAGAACATGGGTAATATTGAATACTTCAAAAATTTTAGTTAATGCCCATACCTTTTGGGTATAATGATGCATGTTTGGTTGGTTTTATAAATCTTTTGAATTTGTCTCACTATCATGTATGAGTCTCTAAAAATCTCTAGGTGTTTAATATTTAATTTTATGGCTTTTTCTAATCCCAAACATAATACTTTAAACTTTGTTATATTATTAGTATTTTTGAAGGATAATTTATAATCATAATGAAATATCTTATTGATGGGAGATATGAAACAAATACTTGGGCCACTACCTTGTTGAGAACAAGCTCCATCAAAGTAAAGAGACCATAAAAGGTTTCTTCTGAATATTTATTCATGCTAGTTTTTTGGTTCATCAACATTCAGTAATTCATAAGTCCCAATACTTATTTTTATGTATGAGATATTGGGATAAGAAGGAGATTCGATCATATTACCAAAAAAATCTTCTCTTTTAATAAAGGTAATCTTCTTATTAAATGGAACCTAAGTTACATCTTTACCAACAAATGTTCTAGTTTCGTTTGACTAGTCCCTTCCTAATAACATGGCATAATTACTAGAAATATCTAAAATTTGAATATTAGTCATGCAAATAATACGTTCATCCTAGATGATCTTTATAACTATATCATAAAATTTACCATAACTCTTAGTTTTTTTTGCATCAAATTCAATAAGTTTTCTACCATCTGCTTAATAAGAAATGCCCAATTGATTAGCAATACACTTAGGCATAATATTTTTTGAAGCACCAATATCTAAAATATAATTATGTATTATTTTATTATCAATTTTAATTTTGACATAGAAAGGAGGAATATAATCAGTAGGGGGATCAAATTATTGAACGTAAATATGTTTAACACTACTTTATTCTTGTAAACCTACATCTAATCTAGTATTTTTAACTGCTTCATTAATTTTATCTATTTTTTTAAGAAGACTAGCAGCTTGCAATAATGAAAATGCAGTGTTAATGGCCGATAAATCATCAATTATATTTTAATTCTTAGACTTATAATGTTGATATTGTGAATTGTTATATCCAGTAGCAAAAGGAGTATTTTGATCATTTTTATCATTTTTATGAGCTATTTTATCTTTATCATCAGAATGAGATTTGTCATTTTCTAACCTATTACTATTAGGAACTTCAAAATCCTTATTCCTAGTATCTATAACATATATTTTTTTTAATAAAGACTCATCAATTGTATTTACATTATACATTGAATCCTGAGTTATCTTTTCTTTTCCATGTACCAAATATTTCTTAAATTTAATAATAGCTTGACATGTTTTGGGATTATGATCAAGATCACAAACCTCACAATACTAAGAAACACTATCTTCTTTCACATTTCTATGAGAAGAGGAAGGTTTATCATTAAGCTATCTTTTAATAGTGACCAACTCATTTCCAAAAATTTGGATTACCTTTAATATTTCAATGTTATCTATAGTCAATCCTATATTGGATCTATCTTTAAACCTACATGTTTTAGCTTCTTTTCATAATCAATACATAATCGAATGATTTCATCATATTCAATTATATCTTTATCTTCTAGTGTCATTTTGTATTTTAGAGGTAAAGAATTACAAAAATAAAGCTTGGATAATTTCTTAGAAGGCCTAATATCACTTGCAATTTTTTGACATAATTTGGTAAACCTAGATATAAAATGATACATAGTTTCACCTGGATCTAATGAAATGTTTGTGAGATCATTAACTAAATCAAAATCTTATTTATATTTTCCAAAGGCTAATTCTAATCATTATTTTACATCATTCCAACTATCAATCACCTTTGTAGGCAAATTAATAAATGCTTGATAAGATTTTCCTTCCAATGTTTATGCAAAAAACCTTAAACAAGTTTTCTCATTAGTTATTCCAAGAGTGGCACAAAACAATAGAAAAGCTTCTAAATGATTCTCCCAATATTATATAGCTAAACCAAAAAATTTGTTATGTTTAATCCCTTGAGAGAAGAAAACTTACCTAGATGGTTTCCAACATTGATTGGATTTGCATAAATCTAAGGAGCTACAATTATCTAAAATTCTTGTTGGATTTCCTCTTCATCTTCACCTTTTATGAGTTCTTTGATTTCTCTATTATCTTGTAACCTATGAAAGAGATCTTCTAGTCTCTTTTCTAATATTCATTATTCTTCATCTGGTTGATCTTCCAATTGATTCCTAACTGGTGGGTTTCTAACAATCTAATCTACCATTATAATTTTTAGTAGATTCTATCTTTGAGATATGATTAGATAAAGGAATTTCAACAGGCTCAACAAAGTCATCAAAAGGAAAAGAATTAGAAAGATAACAAAATTTAAAATGAGGATTAGTGGACAATGGTGATGTTATATTTTCTCAGATCCTCCTATTAAATTTAATTATATCATGTTTAGTTACATATGTTATTTTTGAATACCAATTGATTTCAAATTCAACAATTTCTAATTCTTCATTGACTACTTCAATAATTTGAGGGAGATCTTCAAGATGATTATACCATGCAAAACATGTTAGATTAAAAGCAATATTAGTCTGATCCTCTTCAGCATTAAAAATAGGTTGATTAACTTGAGATTGTTGACCTACAAGAACCATTAGTAAGGAAATAGATTCTACAAAACTTATCCCTAGGAGAGTCACCAAATTTATTGACAAAAAAATTTGTCACATCAGTGAATCAACCCTTTCAACTATCCTGAAGGTCAAATTGGAATCATACCAGTCTAATTGTAAGGGTTATAAAGGTTCATTTAAAGGATCCTAAATATTCAAAGGGGTTTATAATAAATTTTGGGAAATAATAAAGAATTTATCAAAATAACTTATTCCATTATTGTAATTGAGAATTTGTATTAATTAAGAATCAATTGAAATAGGAATCTATAATCTATTCTATCTAATAAAGATAATCTATTACTTAGACAAACTATTAAAGAATAGAAATCTGACTCTAAAAATATATGTATGAAAATACACTCAATTACATTTTTCCACGGTTCATTACCCAACCAAGTGAATAGAAAATACTAATAGAAAAAAAAAGAAAGGCAAACAACAACTAAAGAACAAAACAAGAAAATAAAACTAAACAAAAAAGATTAACATGAAACCCAAAAGAGAACAAGGGATAAGTAAAACTAATTTAAAAACTAAAAACAAAATAACAATACTATAAAAAATTATTATAAAAGCAATGAACTAAAAGAATACCTAGATAAAAGATAATCTAGAATAATATTAAACTTTAAAAAGTGCAAATTAAATGAAGCATAAGAAAAAAACCAATGTAATTTAAGCAAATACTAAAGGGATACTCAAAGAAAATATAAATAATAAACTATAAAATATTTTAAACTAAGAACTAAATTAATAGTTAGTGCTAACTTACTACTAATAAAATTTTGAAAATATTAAAATAAACTATAAAGATAAACAAAAACTAAAGATATTAAAGAAAACATAAAATCATCTACTAAGGTACATCAAATATTTACAAAATAGTTACGAGTCTCAACATGAGATTTGTCTTATCATAAGAACATATTTGAAATGAGAACTCAAACATTTGTCAATACAAAATTTGAAAAATGATAACTCTACAACTTATTAGATCAATGAAGTGTCATAGATGATGCAAAGTGATCATCATTTTCAGGTTGAATACTTTGAATTCTACACATAGGACTGTAATAGTCATCAAAAGATATAAGACTTAGAAAACTTTAGATAATCAATAATATATGACAAATATAACTAGCTATACTTATGTTAGATAAGTTATTGCTCAACCATCAAATAAAGTACTATTGGGTCTATCTACAAAAGGTGTATTATCTCAAAGAAATTACATAGAAATAAAACATAAATGAATGACTTTAGAATAATATTCTAGTCTTCAATACCTATTGAATTTATGTCTTCAAATGAAAGTTTTATCTCCTTTTATCCTTCAACTTTAGTTATGAAATAAGTTATAACTAACTTTAGTTAGTTATTAGTTATGGTTAATAAATTGACTTATAAAGTCAATTAGTTAATATATATAATATGGAGAGATTAATTAAGACTCTAAAGTCTTAATTAAATTAAACTATTAAAATGAAATAACCCGAGTACCAATTTTAATAGATGGGGACCCCATCTTTTTCACAATAAAGTAGGACACATAAATAATCATAAAAATAAATAATAAATTGATGAATCTTACTCCTTTTTAAACCATAATGCAATTTATACTTTAAACTTAAGCATATATTAATTATATCTCAAAACATCTATTTTATCCATGTCTTCAAAAATAAATACCAAGATAAGTTTTAAAACTACATCAAATTTTCAGAATAAATAAAGTTATTCCCAACAATCATCTGAATCCAATAAAACCTCTATAATAGGTTTGTCTTGTTGATCAAGACAAACATTATATTACATTTTAGATGTAGGAAAAGGAAGCAATCTGGTACATATCTTAGATGTATCATCATCAACCTCAAACTTCACCCTTTTAAGCCTCCTGATCTCATTAGGTGTTTCAGATTCTTTCCCTTTTTCATTAATAATCTTTTCAGCAACATGATCAAAGATATCAAAAAAATCAATTTTATTTCCAAATCCTCAACCCCTCAAATTCAACCTTTCAAACCCCAAGATTGGTTCACTATGAGCCACTGAAAGGTTTAATCTCTTACATATCCTACCAAGATCAATATTAGATGGAGTAGGGTTATATGAGAGAGTGGTAATTTTTCTAAGGTCCTTAACATGAGCTACCTTTTTATTTAATTGATTTTCTAGCTAACTATTAGGAAATTGATGGGTAGGAAGTGGTTGGTCAACTAGTTCTCCTGTAAAAATAGGTGGCTATAACTATAGATAAGGATCATGCTCTAGATGATGTTCAATAAAATGTGAGGAACTACTTTGGTATTGAGTAGGGGCTCCAACTCTTTGCCCTCAAAATCCCCTATGACCTCTATGGTTTTTAAAACTACCATACCCTCTTTGAATAGGAAGATAATTTAGGACATTCCAAAAATTAGGATTAGAAGCATCAAAATGGATGGACATTCTTGTACCCTGATGGAATCTAGGCCCAAAATGCCTAGGACAAAAACTAACCCCACTAGAACTTTGACTATGATTTGATTGACTTCCTTGATTTGAACTTTGACCTCATCCTCCATCATTACTATTATCTATTGGTTGTTCCCACCAAGACATTTTGAAATAAACAATAATTTGAAAAGATGCCAAATTCAAATTTTGAGCTTAATGACCAGAAATTATTCATGACCCAAAAACATTACTCAACACTATGTTGTATCTAAAAAACCAAATTGATTTTCATATTCAAAATTATAAAACTAATTTCATTCTTAAATTAATTCCTCATTTGAAATTTAATCATTCAAAGGAAAGTATTCAATAAAAAATATAAAAATGATGACACAATTAATCACATTTAGTTTATTACCATCTTTACATAACTCTATCATGACCAAAAATATTTAAGAAAAAAAATTCAACTCAGAACAGAAACCCAAACTATGTCAGAATCCAAAAAAAACTCATGGTGAAAAATTTAAATGACTTTTTCAACTTGCTTCAAATTAGAACCTCTATCTGCAATAATTCCAACTTATTTTGTATGCAACATCTCAACACTAAAACCCAATAATCCATGTGAATAAAACCAAACTGAGATGTCCAAAACCTGAAAACCCTCGATAAATAATTGCTTTAATAACAAATTATTGCATGCTAGTTATCCTTATCTTTCTTTGTTCATGCAACATATTCCACCTTAGATTTGAAATTAAATATTGTAAATATAAAACATGCAAGAAATAGAGAATGGACCTTCATGTATGCAAAAGATTAATTAAATTTAGCTCATCATCAACTATGTTTAATACTAATCATTACATCACCCATATCATCTAAAAATTGAGAAGTGATAGTAATGATAGGAAATGTAGATGAAACCTTGTATTTAAAATGTCAATAGACTATTCTAACTAGGAAATGTCTACAACTACCACAAGAACCTCCAAATTTTTGAGGTATATATAATAGAAAACTTGCATACCTATTTTGAGTTCAAAAAATATTTAGATGTTCAATAACATGATCTATAAACACCAACATCCAAAATTGTTGCATTGTAAGGTATCACCTAATCAAAAAAATGAATAGGTTTTAGCGAAATCTCATCAAACAAAACTAAAGAGTTCAAAACTAGAATACAACTACTTCTTGCAATTTATGACCTAAAAACATACAATGTTTTGAAAATTTCAATTTCCACTATATGTAGAAACTTTTAAAAAACTATCAAATCTTTAAAACCATAGCTTCTCATTTTACATTTTATTCCACAAATTCCAATTTTCCAAAGTGCCAACTTACATACATATTTAACCATATTTCCATTGAAAATAAAAAATAATCAAATGTATCAACTTATCAGTCATCCAAATGAGATAAAATAGAACATCCATCCCTGAAATCAACTTTGAAAACCATGTTCGAATCTCTTTGTTCACCTTTCTTTCTTCAATTTTTATCAAACCAAGATTTTGCTTCTGCCAAAAGCTTTCCAAAATGACATCTAACTCAATAAAACCAAATTTTATTTACCAACTTCACCTCATAAATACTTGGGGATATTTACTCACTTCTCATTGGTCCTCACTATCTTTTACCAAAGTTAGCAGTTTACTAATACATTTTAACTAATTTCCAAACATAGCATTCACTATTATTTCCTACCAAATTCCATGCTATATATCATGTTTCAAGGAGATAAGTGAGTCATTAATGCACACCTTACCACCAAGATTTTTATAATCCAAAGCATCTAGAGATATTAAAAGATAATGCCACCTTGCACAAGCTTTGATAACAATAATATGTCAAGTCACCCTTATAATCTTGCTGACATCATACCTCATTTTATATATACATTAAAACTCAACTTGTGAGGATAGACTCAAGTGTGTATATCATTCAAACTAATGTTATACATCATGAAAACTAAACCATCAATCATGGTCCCATGTTTTTGTTTATTCATAATCATAAACTTAGGATCTTAGAACTAATTAATCCCATATGCATTTAAGACCAAACCATGACAAGGTCCATGAAATGTTAATAGAAGGCTAGGCTTATTAAACTAAGACAAAACCTCATAATGAACCAAAATTTCCTTAGCCAACTTATAATAATTAATGCATGCAAGGATAAATACACTATCATTCTTATAAAAATGGTATATACAACTGATGAGAGTATTCCTCAATACTTTTTGAAAATGTCAAAGTTAATATCATGCATCTAAAACTAAATGAGATAGAATCATTTGATCAAGAAAAAACATCAAAGTGCAAAATCCTTTCTATAACCTGATCAATCATTGCTATTCTAGAATAATATTCATTTAAACTCTCAAGATGAATAAGCCATATTTGATCCATAAACAAAAACTAAATCTTATGATAATGATTGAAAAAGCTACAATAACTATATCAAAATTGAAATGCAATACTTCCAAATATAACACTAAAATAATTCAAATGCATATGAACTAAAACTACCAACTCAACTATAACTAATCATAAGTATAACAATATATGCATATTTTGTTCATTCATACACTTTGATTTTTGAAACCACTAAAACAAAAATATAATAAATCAATCATTATGATCTCATAATAAAAAATGCATCTACTAATATTGTTAATAAATAAGGGTCCCCAACATAGTTTTAGGCTTTAAGACTAGGTCTTCACAATGGTACTAAGTATGGTTTATAAATTTGGAGGGGTATTGAAAATAGACATAATAGATTCTTTAGTTGATGATTTTTTTTTGATATACTCAATAACACCTATATATTTATTTTGAAGAAGGCTAGTTAGGTGGTCAATCTAATTTTTCAAAAAAATAATCATAAGGCTTAACAAGAAATACTATAGACACCTAAAACTAGCCAAAAATAACTTCCAACCTAGTCTTAGACCAATTTATATCAAAGCATCATAATTTGGACTAAAAACACTAAAACACATGAAAATCTTTGAACATGTCATATACAACTGCCAATTTTGGCCAAGGTATGACTAAATGGGGCAATGCAATTTATGAGACAACTAACTTTGATTAGATCATTTCAAGTGAAAATGAGAATTTTACACCTAGGTGCTTTGGATTAATCTTTTCTATCAATTTCATTTTCAAATACATGTGCCTTTGTTATTTTATGTTGGTAACATCCTAACTAGGATAACGGATCAAATACATCTAACATCACATCCTAATTCTAATCCAAACAAATTTTGAGATAATAATATGACATTTTGACCAATTTGATTAATTTGAGCACCAATTGCCAAGATTTGCACCAAAATTGACTAATCATGCTTAAGGCTAATTAATTTGAATCAAGAGCTTAAGTTAATTTTCCATGAAACTTATTGAATATTTATTTTTTGAAATTGATTTTGAGTTTTTGCATAATCAGGTGACATCCTTTCGTGGAAAGGCATCCATAGGACATAAATTCATAAAATATTTGATCAAGTCCTCTCATGTCTCATTAATGCCTTCCATGCCTCTTTAATACCTATCTATGACAAATATTTATGAAGGCATTTATTGAATATTGGCCTCTAAAATTAAATGGATTTTCAGCCACACATCTTCATCTTGAGATGGATAGTTTAGGTTCATTTTGGTCATTTGAAAAATCCTATAAATACCATGCCTTACCTATTTAATTTATAATCTCTCTTGGTGTAAAGTTATAATACTAAAAGTCTCTTTCAATCCGAAGTTACCATGCCCAAATAGATTCAAGCCACATTTGATGTAGTGTTATTATGCCCAAATATTGAGCCAAAGCCATCACAAGCCAAGAAAATGGTGCCAAGAAGAGATGAAGGTAGCCACACTCCATTGATGAAGACCTCTTAGGCACAATCTGAGTAAGCTAATCGAAGAAGACTCTTAGAACATCAAAGAAGGTAAGAAAGGTAAGTTTCTTGCATTTTAGTTTTGCTTTTTTCACTTGTATTATTCACCATGCTCTCCCATTGAAAGAGGCTTAAGATGTTAGCTTTAGTGTGTTTTGTTTGGATTTTGATTTTATTCACTAAAAACATACTAATCTCATATTTTTACAATCCTGTGTTCACAAATGGCATGTCTGGTGGGACCACACCCCATGAATTTGATCACAAAGCTCCTATAAGCAACCTACTAACCACTTTCATGTAGAATCTTGGAGTGTAGGAACAAAGAGAGTGAAAATTATAAGCAAAAACATGTCTTTTTAGAAGCCATGGCTTTGTCTCTATGTAGTTGTGATATTATCCTTTGGACTAAAATCTTGTAACTAACATAGTCGTGGTTTTATCCTCTAGACTACAATCCTAAAACTGACACATTCAAAATTTTGTCTTCTAAACCACAATCCCGTAATTGACACAGTCATAGTTTTGTCTTACACTAGTGATATTGCATTTTAACTATGTTTTTAGTCTAACATGTTCTCTATATATAGGTTAAGTTTCATTATTAAAATATTGTGACTCAACAGTCATGATATTATAATACCATAATTTTTTAATATATGATATCATTATTTTCAATCATGATATTGTAATCACATGAATTTATAGTCATGGTGTTGTAATCCCACAATTAACTCAATCATGATATTGTAATCCTGTTACTTTATAGTCATGGTATTGTAATATTGAAACTGATCTAGTCATGATATTATAATACTACAACTCTACAATCATGATATTGCAATCTTATGACTCTATAGTGATGATATTTCAATCCCATGACTGATTCACTCAAATTTTTGCATTTTTAATCATAGTTTTGCATTTTGGAGTCATGATATTATAGTGTGAAAAATTGAGAGCTAATAGGCCATCTTCTAGAGCTTGGTTTGGGGTCATACAAACTTCATTTTTTATGATTTTTTTAAAACCATGTGTTTTCTCCTAAATATTTATAATATGATATTAGTTTCGATTCAATTTGCATATATTATTCATAAAATCTTGAAATAGGATCTTAAACCTTTTTAATGTTTCTAATAGGAACATAAAGCCAAGGTACTAAAGAACACCACCATACATTTAACTTAGTTATTTAAAATTAAACTCACTTAATGTTTTTATAAGTTGTTTATCATTATTTTTTTAGTTAATTTTGATTGATTAAATAGGGAGTTGTGCATGTATGTTCTTCCCCTATCCCCTATAGTTAACTTATAGGATCAAAAGCACCAACTTCATTATAGATTTCCTTAATCCAAATGCATTAAAGAGAAATTATGAAGGCTTTCCTCAATACATGCATGTCTTGGGTGACCTAGAAAAAACCTTAAATATCTTTTACTTAGTCTTTATTTTATGCATCTTGACTTATGAGGTGGATTTCATCACCTCCCATAAGTTATTTAGGGAAGCTTTGACCAAGGGTTTCATCTCTCTGCATTGTCTTCAACCCCTCTCCATGGGGGGTATATAAATTGGGATGACCCCAATGGACACTGATTTGAGCAGTTGAACCATCTCCTATCATTAACGCAAAGCCCAAGACATTTGAGCACATTAGGCATTGGACTATACTAAGTGAATGATAGATGTAGTGGTTTTAAAAAGGGTAAGACCTTTTTATATCAAGCCATATGATGTGGATCGAATTGACATGTTTCTTCTCTTGAAATTTGAAGTAAAAGTCTTATGCATATAATCCATCTAGAATGATTGAAAACCAATTAGTTTTAATCAACCCTAATTTTCTACACCCTTGATAGAATTTAGATGATTTATTTATATTTTGCCATTTTCTTTCTTGGTTTGTTAAGACTAAAACTTATGTGTTTATTTATAACTACATCAAATTAATTTTTTTTATATGTCACTCTTTTGTCTAAAGAGGTGTTATGCTATCCATTTTACACCACACTTATGCCTTGTAATTTTTGATAAAACTTTTTTGTGTGTGTGTCACTTGAATGAAATAGGTACCATTATGCTGCCTAAATCATTATCAAGATTATGCATTTTGAGTCTTTGAAACAAAAAATTGATCACATCATTAGAGAATGATAACAACATTATGCTACTCAATTTTTTTAAAGACTTATTTACATTATATCAACAACCATTATTTCAAACCAATCACATGTGCCATTTTGAGCTTTTGTTTTGTGTTGTCAAGTCATCCAATCTTGTCTAGTTTGTTTGGTCGATCAAATCCTAGTTTTGAACTTTGAGTTTTTAATCAACCTTGCCAAGTTCACATTCAAACATTGATTTATTTCTATTTAGGCCTCACTTTTCAGGGGACGATACACAAATCTTTCTCTTTTAAGTTACATAACTTCGGTTAATTGATTGGACAAACTTGATGACTAGTTATTGTTCAAAATTGATGACTATTTATTGTTTGTTTGTTTAGTGCATATCCTCATCATTATTTATGTCTTTGTTTGGGAGAACACAACCTTTCTCCAAGATCCTTTTGTCTTATATATTATGCCAACTGATCATGTTTATGTTTGATTTTGTGTGTTGAGTCTATGTCAAATTTGTTTCCAAACCTATTAGATTAAATCAAATTCACATCAATCCTTTATTCCAATGCTATATTTTGATGTAACTTAGCCAAAATTACTATCACAACCTATTTGAGCATAGCTTTTTACTCCACATTTGGACAAAATACCTAGTAACTTTTTTCCATTTCCTAGCTTAGACCTTGTTAGGAACACTCTGGGCTAGACCTTTGACATGCTAGTTTTTATTTAGTTGCTTGACCTTTGTGTATATTATATTATATGTTAGACATTTGATGTTAGACTATTTTATGACAAGTTAAAACATAAGCCATTTTGGAGATACAGCTCCACCTTCGACCAAGCTAGACCAAGTTTGAACCTTTTATCTTTTAGACATTATTTTTCAGAGTTTACAGAATTCTAAGCCTTTTTATTTTTGGATGTTTCATAATTAATGTGTAATGTATAGCTACACTTATGTTAGAATAATGTAAAATACAAGTTATGATATAATGGCCACACAAATTAGCTATAACCAAATTCCTACTTACAATCCAACTCAAGACCTTGACTAGTATAAAGAGGTTTGTGATGAGGACTTTGTTGAAGACCCAACTATAGATAATGTTTTTTGGGATATATATCCATACATTATTCATAATAATTAGTACACAGAACACAATAAAAAACTATCTTATGATCCAACTCAAGATTGGGATGATATGGTTTATCAATAGGAATTAGATGTTTTGGCTTGTAAAAGTAACCAAGCTCCATGACATCCTTTCATTATTTGATCATTTTTTATTTCTAAACCTATTTTAGACTATATAGGATACCAAGATACACATTATCCAAGGAATACCATTACCATTTTAGGACCTCATCCTTTAGCTTATGCAAACAACTAGGTTTCATAGTGTTGTACCATTTCTATCCTAGGGCTTCATCATTTGGATCATGTGATAAATCAAGCTCCATAATTTCCTATCATTATCTAACCACCAGCCATTATTCATCTATTTCCAATCATTCCCCACTTTATAAAATCCCAACCTAAACAAGTCCAGTCCCAACCTCAACTAGTCCAATTCTAACCCTAACCAATCTAATCAGAGCCTATCCAATTGAGTCAAACATTTAAAGATCAAGATGTGAACTTAGTATTTTATAACTCACTAAAAACCAAGTCCAAGAGAACCAACTGATCCAAGATGTTTATGTTGAACCAACCACTTGTGATAAGTTGACCTATGATGAATCACCTATTGATCCTATACTAGTTATTGAGGAGTCTCATTTTGATGAGTCAATTTTTTACTAAGTCACTTCCTAGTGATTATAATTACCTTTTGGAAAATCATTACCCTAACTATATGCCTATTTTTCAAGAGTCTCCCCTTGAAAAGCTAGTCTCTATGGAGTTGTCTCTTGACCTTTGTCCTATCACTAAGAAGTCTCACTTTAACAAACTAGTCTTTATGGATCCCATTATGCTATCATAGGTTGTTACTTGTCCAATACGAAACATTCAACAATACATAATTATAATAGAGTACCCATCAGATGAAGAATCAAAATTATATTCAATATATATTCTTGAACTAATATCAAATTTAGCATCAGAAATAGAATCAATACCAGTCTTGCAATCAGATTTAGAGACCCTTGAGTTGAAATCATATTCAAAAATAGAATATGTTCGTGACTATTACGATATTGATTATGCATGCCTAGAAGATTATTATGATAAAATTTATGATCCTTATTTAATTTTTAAGGATGATTAATTTAACATTGACATAAGTCCTCCTAGTGTCTTATATAGGGATTGTGCTTCTAACCCTAATTCAATTACCATTCCAAAGGTCATTACCACCAACCAATCTAGCCATTTCATTGACATTCCATCTCCCACAAGTGTCAATTAGGACCAAAAGAATCATAATTTTTTGAACTAAATCCATGGAAATATAGTATTTGAGAAAGAGAAAGGAGGCTAAGACCACATTAATGTATCATAAAAACACTCTCCTAGTGAAACCTTTTCAAGGTACTAGGGGACAATCAAAGTTCAAACTCAACATCTTATAGTGAAACTTTTTTCGAATCTCTAGAAGATAATTGAAGTAAAAATCCAATGTTCATTAGTGACATATTTTCGAAGATGCTATGTTATAATCAAGATAAATTTATTGGTGAAAACCTCATTAAGGCACTAATAGCTGAGCACAAATTTTTTTTAGTGTTTAATGAAGGCATTATTCAAGATCGAATCAAACTAACTTCCAATATATAGCCTAATCAGATGGTAACTACTCTAAAGATCAAAGAATACAAAAATATGGTAGTCCTATTGAGAGAATCTCCAAATTTATTTTTCCTAACCACATCCAAATTATGTCAAATCAAACATCAAAAACATTACGTGTGACTAAAATTCCTGATCTTCAGTTATTTTGCAACCATTCCACATTCCATTATTATCAAGCATTCCATTTCCTAATCAAACCTATCAATCAATATTTATCCCTATTTACCATCCATTGTCACATTTTACTTTTTAGAGGCTATAAAGATATCTTTTCTTGATGCTTGAAGGAAATAGAATCAACAACCAATGAAGACCACAACAACATTCTTTTCATCTAAATCTATAGGTAGTTATTAATAGAGCAACTATTAAGAGAAGGTTTGGGGTAAAAATTAACATGATTGACTATTTTTTTTGTATTATTTGTTGATTAGGATGTACATCTCCACTTTAACAAGAATAATAGAATCATATGCCATTTAACATACCCAAGCCAAACACATCCACAACCAACAATCATCATCAACTAAAAACATGTACCATGTCATTTTTCATTTGGCATTTTAATTTACCATTCCTTTTGCCATTGTGGCATATCCTAGCCATTCACCTTATCACTTGGGGGAAACCCTCTTACCATCTTATCTAATCTATCAAAAACCATCATTATCCTAAAGAAATACCATATCATCCTATCATTCCATTCCTATCTAGATCAAATCTTGTTTTTAGTTATCCTACCCAATCCTAATTTGATCTTGGTTATTTTGGTTCTTCCCATGCTTTTTGTGAGGAGATTCTGATCAATTTTTAATAATCAATGAAATTTTATGTTTAAATGATATTCTATGAAATTAGTGTGATAGTTGATCTAGTAAGATATCTTTCATTTTCCACCCTATATCAAGTTTGTTTATGTGATCTTGATTATATCACTTACTAGGGAAATTTAGTGTCTCACCAATATTGCTACTAATTATAACCACCTATGGGGAGATTAGTATCATTAATATAGTCCATTGTATCCTAGTTAAAATTCCCTATGGACAAACTAGGGGAAAATTTTGTTTATAATGCATTACTACATCACCTTGCCGTTATCATTTTCATTTGACTAGCCATTTTACATATTTAAGAACTTGTTGGGACCTAGTTGGTTTTTCCTCACCTTTTATGTGGATGGAATTATTTTTACTTGAGGTCATTTTAGGACAGTGTGGGTCATGCTCAATTTATGTTGAGGTCACCTCAGTCCCCCTTTTCCATGTGCTCTCACCATTTTGTAAGCAACCTAAGCCAAATGCTCTCATGTTTTTGTGAGTAGGTATATTTTCACTCTATAATGAGTTAAGATGCCTCAAATTTACAAAAATATTCAAATATTTCAAAATCCAAAAAAATTTATCTTATCGAACCTAGTCAGTTATCCTCAATCCACCTTATTGGGGCATGGTCATTGCTAGGATGCTTTAGTTTGCTTTTGTTTCTAGGATTTTTGTTTCTTTATTTATTTTAAGTTGTTAGTTTGTTTGTGTGCTTTATATTTATTTGTTTTTTTATTACTTGCCTATTGTTTATTTTGAGCACTATTGCCTTGATTTAGTCTACGTGCATTCATTGGGTGATTCCTTGTGCATTTATACTTGAATCCATCCATATTCATATGTCAACATTAGAATCATAGTTTTTATCATCACTGAATTATTTTTGAGTGTTTATTAGATTAGGAGTTAGTCCTTACACATATTTTGGTATCATATTCATGGTGTTCTATCATGATGCCTATCATCAAGTATTACAACAAAAATTAACTTTAAGGAGTCTTATTAGCAATGGAGCCACAAAATCTTCTCCTTGGCACTTTGGTAATCCTCCCATCCTACCCTTAATCAAATAAACCCATTGATCATTCTAGTTATATAATTACTAATAAGGATGAGCATCTCTTTGTTGGTAGGTATAATTAAATCATTTATATTGATCAATCTCATTCTTCTATCCATTTCTTTCATCACTTTGCATCTTCGTATGCTTTGTTGTTTTTAGTTTCTTTAGTCATTATACCATCGCATCTATATTTTAACCCACTCATATTTAATCTATACAATAGGTTCTATTTGTGAGTCATGCTTACTAATATGACCCATTGAGGCACAACCATATCAAACATCACCTTTAGCCAATCTAGGTCCTATTAATGATTATAACTACCTATGGGAAAATTATTATTTTGAATATTATTCTTGATTATAACTACCTTTGGTCAAATCAATATATTTTTTAATCAATTCATACAAGAATTTCTCATTTGGATTACTCTCAACCATAAGTTAATCTCACCTTTCTTGTTTCTTTTCAAGGGACCATCCATCAACATATGTGATGGCCACTCCCTCGAGACGGCATCATAATAGAATTTTCAAAAACCATTTAGAATTTTTTTCTTCAATCATCGTCTTATTTTCAACATACATGCCTTTACTGATTATTTAAGAATACATTTTTTTGCCTATAGCTTATAATGCCTTCCCAAATAGGGGTAAACTATAGACACCTAAAACTAACAAGAAATAACCTCCAACTAAGCTTTAGACCAATTTATATCAAAGCATCATAATTTTTCCTAAAAACATGAAAATAAATTAAAAAATTTGAACCTATCATATACAAGTGCTCATTTTTTTATGGGTATCACTAAATGGGGGAATGTAATTTATAAGACAACTAACTTTGATCAGATCATTTCAAGTCAAAATAACAATTTTACACCTAAGTGCTCTGGATTGCTCTTTTTTATCAATTTTTTTACACAAGACACATGAATTTGTTATTTTTTGTTGGAAAAATCCTAAATGGGATAATGGATCCAATGCATCTAAGATCACATCCTACTTCTAATCTAGTCAAAATTTGAGCCAATAATATGACATTTTGACCGATTTGATTAATTGCCAAGATTTGCAACAAAATTGACTAATCATGCTTAAGGCTAATTATTTTAAATCAAGATCTTAATTTAATTTCCATGAAACTTATTGAATATTTATTTTTTGAAATTGATTGATTTTCTACATCATCAAGTGACATCATTTCTTTGAAAGACATCCCTAGGCCATAAATACATAAAATATCTAATCAAAACCTCATATGATTCATTAATACCTTTCATGCCTCTTTAATGTCTCTCTATACCAAATATTTATGAGGTCATTTATTTAATTTTGGCCTCCAAAATTGAATGGATTCTCAGCCACACATCTTCATCTTGAGATGGTTGGTTCAGGTTCATCATGGTCATTTTCAAAAACCTATAAATATGATGCCTTGCCTATTGAATTTAGTAGCTCTCTTGGTGTAAATTTATAATTCTAAAATATCTTTCAAGACAAATTTACCATGCCTAAATATTTTCAAGCCACATCTTGATGCAGTGTTATTATGCCCAAATATTGAGCCAAAGCCATCACAAGTCAAGAAAACAACACCAAGAGGAGATGAAGGTATCCACACTCCATTGATGAAGACCTCTTAGGCACTATCCAAGAAATACAATGGAATAAGACTCTTAAAGAATCAAAGAAGGTAAGAAAGTTAAGTTTCTTGCATTTTAGTTTTACTTTGTTCATTTATAATCTTTAGGATGTTCCTCTATTGAGATAGGCTTAAGGTGTTAGCTTTAGTGTGTTTTTTTTGAATTTTGATTTCATTCACTAACACCATATTAATATCCCCTTATTGTAATCCTATGTTTGTAAATATAAGGATGTCAAAAAGCTATGTGTTGAATAAAACATTACACAACATTTCTCCATGGCATATTACCCTCAAGATAATGGTTAAGCTGAAGCATCAAACAAAAAAATTATCAACATTCTAAAAAATATTGTCAATGATGCCAATCATGATTGGAAACTTTAAATATTCCATGACCTTTATACATACTGTAAAAATCACCATATACCCACAAGATCTACACCATATTCACTTGTTTATGGTACTAAGGTGATTTTTCCCATTAAGGTCAAGTTGCCTTCTCTATTCATCTTTTTTAAGCATGTCCTAGATGACAATGACTATTGAGTAGCTCAAATGTAAGAGCTATATTTACTTGATGAAAAACACATGGATGTAGTGAATAATATCCAATCCTATTATAATTAACTTTAAGGCCACTACAATTGGCATGTGAAACATAGATAACTTTAACTTGGTGATCTTTTCCTTAAAAAAACCAAAAGAAAACCATGGATGAAAAGAAGCAAAAAGTCAAGTTCAAACCCAACTAGATTGGTTTTTTCATCATTACAAAAAAATATGAAATAGAAGCATGCAATATTTACACACTAGATGGACACATACTTGATGAAATAATCAACATTATCCACCTCAAGTGGTACTACGCTTAAGTAACTTGGTGTATTGTCTATAAGGATCATTTCAAGTTATGCCATTTTATCAATATTCTTCTTTCTACTATACCATTTTATCATCCTACCAACCTACCACTTTTTCCTATTGCCTATCTATTTTACCATACCCTCCTCATAAACAAAGTTATTCTCTCCTACCATACCTATCCCTATGACCTTGTTTCTATTCTAATTGTTACATCACCATATTTAGCAAGAGGATTTAGATCTAGTTTTAGTAGTTGTTTCACACATTCCATATATAGGCATTATTTTGGAGTATTAAGATAGTGGTTTGGTGTTACATCATTCATTTATCATTCCATTATCTATACCAAGTGTGCCTAATTATAACTACCTATGGAAAAATTAGTGTATCACTGGTATTGCTACTAATTATAACCACCTATAAGTAAATTAGTATCATTGACCTATGCCATTGTTTCCTAAATTATAATCACCTATGGGAAAAACTAGGGATAACACTTTTTTATTTTAAATTGACTATACCAATTAGCCATTTCCTATGCCATATTATGCCTTTATACAAACTATTCCTATTTTATTTGAATTTGTTTCTACACTAGTTATATTCCTCCGCTATAAGACAAAAATATAATGACTTAAGGTCTTACTTTGGGACTATGTAGGCAATGTTTGATACTTTTTAAGGTTAACTCAATCACCCTAAGCTATGATTTCACCATTTTTGAGAAACCTAAGCCACACTCTCACCATTTTGTGAGAAACCTAAGCCATGCTCTCACTATTTTATGAGCAACCTAGCCATGTTCTCATCATTTTGTAAGTAACCTAAGTCAATGCTCTCACCATTTTACAATCTTGGACCATTTAGTGTCTCATCATTCTTGTCTGAGTTGAGATACTCAAATATATTTAAAAAAATTGTAAAATCATTTAAAAAACCAAGAAAATTAACCAATTCTTTGCCTTAAGCATTTTAGGAACCCTTACTAAGTCACAAGAAAATCACTTGTCACTTAGTTTCCCCATCCTTTTTTTCCCTTTCTCCCATGCACTTGCCATTTTGCAATACCATTCGTATTATTCTATCACATCCATTATGTTTTTATTCATCAATTATCATTTTATTCGCATTTCCTAGGAGAACTACATTTGGCCTGAAGCTTTTGTTGGATATTAAATCCATAGAACTATGTAGGAAACATCCAGTTGCCTAGTGCATAAGGATACAACTCATTCACCCCCTTCCATTTATTTTATTCCCCTAGTCATGTTTGTTTTTTAAGTTATCAATTATTTTCTAGGGATAATGTTTGTTTGGTTTAAGTCATATTGTTTATACTAACATTAGGACTAACTGTTATTTGTTTCTTTTTTTGTTTATTTCTTTTCTTGTTTGTTTGTTTGTTGTTTGTGTGCCTATTTATTTTCTTTAAGCATTTTTGCCTTGATTTAGTCTATGTGTGTTCATTGGGTGATTCATTGTGAATTTATACTTGAATTTATCTATACTCATATGTCTACATTGTCAACATATTTTATATCATTAGCGCATTATTTTCCCTTGAAAATTGGATCTCAAGAGTTAGTCCTTATGTATCTTTTAGCCCGGTCCCCATGGTGTTATATTGTAATGTCTACCATACCATATAGTGCTACAACAAAAATTAGCTTCAATAAGTATACTTAGCAATGGTATCATCAACATATCCTTGGTACCAACATTAGCAACATCCCATTCATATCCTAAATAGAGTAATTAATAATGAAAAAAATCCAATCTTGGTTAGTTTAGATGAGCATCTTCCTACTAGCAGGTTTCACCAATTCATCTTTATCCTTTGTATCAAGTTACCCACATCATATTTTCCATCATCATCCAATCAATCATGTGTGCCATAATTGGGGTCCAATGATTATAAATTCCTATGGGAAAATCATTCGACACCATTGCACCTACATTTCTAAATGATTATACTACCTTTGGGAAAATAATTATGTTCTCACCAAATTTACATTCTTTTTTCCAAAATAGGGGCATGTTGTTATCTTGTTTGTATATCCTAACTGGGGTAGCTCCATCTTCTCAATGATTATAACCAACTTTGGGAAAATAATTGTGTTATCATACCATGTTGCCACTATCGGGGTACAATGCTTATAACCACCTTTGGGAAAACCATTGTACATCATTCCACTTACGTTATTAGTTATTTTGACTAGTTTTTATAACTCATTGTGTTCTCACCCCATCATCTTCCTTTCTTTGGTCCCCTTTTTTCACTTCTTTCTTTTCAAGGGACCAATTGCTGACCTACTTATGCTAACCATTCCCTCAAGGGGGAATCATAAATTTCATCCATTTTAATTAAATTTGTATGAATAAAATACCCTTTAATTAGTTGAGAAGATGTTACTATGATTTTAGCTTTAAAATACTTCCCAAATAGAGGCAAACTGTAGACACCTAAAAGTGGCCACCAATGGCCTCTAACTATGTTTTTTATGAATTTCTACCAAAATGCACAATTTGGGATAAAAACATTAAAACACACTAAATGATGTGAATTTTTCATATAAAAGTGATGATTTTGGCTAATTATCACAAAATGGGGCAATGAAATTTATGAGATAACTAATTTTGATCAGATCATTTCAAGTCAAAATGACTTTTTCACACCTAGGTGCTCTAGGTTACTTTTTTCTACCAATTTTCTTACACGAGACGTGTGAATTTTTTATTTTAAATTTTGATCCAATGCATTTAAAATCACATCCTAATTATAATCTAATAAAATTTTGATCCAATAATATGACATTTTGACCAATTTGAATAATTTGTGCACCAATTGCCAAGATTTGCATCAAAGTTGAATAACCATGTAAAATACCAATCAATTTTAATTAAGATATTAAGTTAATTTTCCATGTAACTCATTATATATTTATTTTTGGAAATTAATATTTAATGTCTACATCATCAAGTGACACCATTTATTGGGAAGTCAACACTAGGACCTAAATACATAAAATATCTCATCAAGACCTCCCATGCCTCATTAATTCCTTCCATGCCTCTTTAATGCCTCTATATACCAAATATTTATGAGGTAATTTATTTAATTTTTCCTCTAAAATTGAATGGATTCTTAGCCACACATCTTCATCTTGAAATGGATAGTTTAGGTCCATTCTGGTCATTTGAAAAAATCTATAAATAAGAGGTCTTACACTCATAATTTTAACATCAATAAAATTAATCTTATAATATAGGATTTCATTCATAAAAAATAAACATAATGTTATAATGAAAAAATTGATCCAAATCAAGCCACATCAATCCATATCCAGGCCAAATAATGGTACCAATAGGAGATGAGGGTAGCCACACTCCATTGATGAAGACCTTTAGGCATAATCTGACCAAACCAATAAAAGGAGACTCTTGGAGCATCAAGGAAGGTAAGAAAAGTAATTTTTTTGAATTTTAGTTGTGTTTTGTTCATTTTCTGTTTTCATCATGATCACCCCTTGAAATATGCTTAAGATGTTAGCATTAGTGTGTTTTGTTTGGATTTTTCTTTCATTCACTAACACCATACTAATATCCCCTTATTGTAATCCTATGTTCACAATAACCACACTTTATCCTCTATTTATTAGGCTTAACACTAAAATAGGAACTCTCATTGATTTATTTGGAAGTAGAAATATTTTGATAATTTTCTTAATCATTTTCATTTTATTTCTTCTCTCTGTATATATGCTTTCCTTTCCCATTCATAATAATTAGGGATTGACATTTTTATTATTTCACTATGCCCATATGTATCAAATTATCTTACTCCTAACTCAATTCATCAATAAAATTAGCTAAATAAGGCATATTCCATGTGGCTCCAAGAGCAATTTTTTGTGGCATGGAAAGTTGAGATAAACATAGGGTAATATAGACCCAATTTAGAGAGAATAGATAGAACAAGTTGATCAAATTTCTCATTTATTCCACACTATTTCAAATGAAACCTCATATATTAAAATTTATTCAAGAAATCATGTAGTATGTCAAAGTCAATTAGGCTCAAACTAATGAGCTCATTCTATAGTTCATGACCTCTTTTCACATCCTACTTCTCTAAGAGTGTTTCTAGTGTGGTTTTTACTTCATTAGTATTTTTAGTATAATCTTTGTTAAAGATTATGTCAAGAGAGATAGTAATACATATAAATCTAAGGGATTTATCACAATGGTTAAACCATTTAACTTTTGACACTTGTATTTCATGTTCCTTCTCAATGCCCATTACAATTAAATGGACATTTTTGAGATACAAAATAATTTTCATTTTGTATTTCATTCATGATACATAAATGGTGTGAGAGGAAATATTTAAGTTGAACATATAGTGTATAAATGAAACTATAGTTGTTTTTGTAAAAAATAGAGAATGCAAATACAAATATAAGTGACTAAAACATAGTATACCCTATGAATCAAATATTATGATCCCCCCTCCCCCAATTTTTCACTTTATAATTAGTGTGTTTTATAGAATAAAATGACACAAATAGATTGGGTATGAAAAATCATGCACTTTTGAACACAACATGCAATTTTGAGTTATCGATCAAAAATTATAATGGATATTTTTTATGTCATTAATGGTCTACTTAATCAAATTTCCATAAAATTTAAATGAAATTGAATAGAAAAAATTGTTTCAATTAGAATTAAGGTTGAAATTGAACTAGAGAACTCTCCACTAACAATGCTAAACTTTGACAAATCTTCTTATGTACTAAATTATGTATTCAAAGAAAAGGAGCGTATTTGTATTGAGTTGAATTGAGATATTGAAAAGAATGTTAATATGCAATATATATATATTTTTTAAAAAATTA
This sequence comes from Torreya grandis, assembly GCA_037957365.1. NCBI lineage: Eukaryota > Viridiplantae > Streptophyta > Pinopsida > Cupressales > Taxaceae > Torreya > Torreya grandis. The sequence goes on from JARHVA010002324.1 coordinate 639,617, forward strand.
TGGAAAATTTTATTATCTTATTTTATTTTTATAGATTACATTTAGGTATACATTACCATTCGAGATAATGGATCAATGTTTCAAATGAAACTAGATCATATTTACATGAGAAACTAGAGGAAAAAGCTCCCAATGCTTGTTATGTATACTCCCATGGTGTTGAAATATAAATTATATGCCTAAATGGAGGAGAATCCTAGTGTATTAAGCACATAATATAAGACTAATCACTCTTGGCACTTTGGGAAGAAGGAAGGCAAATATTTAGGCAACATGAACTAGTCCTCTTGTAATGTGAGACCCTCTTTTGTAATGTGAGACCCATTTTATATCATAACACCATTGGTGGTCTCTCACATTGATGTGAAGTGGTGAATATAACTTAAAAAGATAAAATACCATTGATGGTAGCTTTATCATATTGAACTCACCCAACCAGTTCATTGAAAGTTCCATTATTAGCCAAATATATCTTGAATGATCAATTAAGGGTGTGAGATAAAATTTGATGAGTTTATTTGAAGTGAACAATATCATTATTATAGATTCAAGTTATTAACAACATTCTTTAATTAATTTTAATAATGTGAAACCCTAGCTGAATTGGAGATCCTTCTCTCTTGGGAAGCTTCTAATAGGGTTGGGTAACTTCAATAAAAACACCTCTAGGTGTGTTGAACTAATAGAACCATGAAAAATAAAAGGCTCAAGAGTTAAAAAATGAAGATAAAAAAAATAAAAACTAGACAAACATATACCATCTTGAAGCTCTGATAACATGATGAAGTGACCACCAAGATCTATGGATCAAATACAAACATTAGTTAGTAAATAAAAGAATATCAGTTACATTGGTTGTTGAAAGAGCATGAAATTATACAATGATAATATTATAGAAAACAAAAGAAAAAACCATCCAAAACACACTCCATATTAATATCTCATAAATCAATATGTATAAATAGGAGATTAAAATGTATAACTCTTACATGAATAGACACAAAGGGCCTAAAGTAGGCATGTAACTCCTAAGTCTGAAATAACCAATCAAATAGTAACATCCACTAGAGAATGGTAATTGAAAAGATTAAATCCTTATATCTTACTAAACCTAAGAAATCTAACTCAAGTTTAGGAAAAACACATGTAGGAATAATCCAAATAACAAAATAAAAAGAAAATAAATATCCTACACTAACAAAAATGCACATCTGAGAATTCGCATTTACCATGACTTATGGGATGTGTGGGACATGGAGATTCATGTAACAAAGATCATGTGTTGGAATTTAATTATATGATAAATATATATTTCATGTTCATAAAAACATTAGTGGGTGTAATTCCAAGCCTATAACCATAACCTTGTGCCCATCACACCTATAAAGATGTGCAGACTGGTCATATAGTCTTATGGCATGATGTGGTGATCACTATTCATTGTTTCCTATACTAAATATTTTAAAAATTCATTAGAGGATAATTATTTCTCAAATATCCATATAAACATAGTGAATAAATCCATCCATCTCACATTTACTACTATGAAGACATATTCCTATTAAAGCAATATGAAAATTTCAAATCTTTCAAGTATTTCCTAGTAACATTAGTTTCAATTATCATAAGTACATGGTTTTATCAATTTTACTAAAGGAAGGTTTTTTCAACCAAGGTAATTACATATTTATATGTTTTCTCAATATCATTTATAGATATATTTTAAAAACACATTGTGTATTTATGTCCACTAGAATATGTTCATTTTAACCCCATCAACACCTTCAACCTCTTGATCCACTTAATTTACAAACCCTTGTCAATAAAGTATTTTAAATTGTAAAAGGGTAAAAATGAAATATATGTATATGGAGTTTGGGTTGTTTATATTTATTGATAGAAATATTCCAAATATTTTAGATTATCATATTAGTCATGTCAATATAAAAAAATTATAAGTGGCTCAATGTGGAAAATGATAGTACCTTGACCATTTGCTTACTAGAGAGTGGCTTACCTAAGGCATCTAGATTTCCTACCTCATTATAATGCTAAAATTTTGTTTTCTCCTATGGTCGACATTATGATCCAAAAATAAAGGTGATTAAATCAAATCATGGAGACCCAATGGCTAAGCTAGATGAGAGTTCAATGGGCATGCCATTGAGAATCTTGGTATATGACACTTATGGTAGAATGAGTGTGGAGGTAGGAAAATGATATTGGGATAAAAATCCTAATAAAATATAACCACCATTAATGATTCATGATTATATCTTAAGATAATTCAACCTTCTAATATCTCAAGGAATATTTTTAGCTCTGACTACAAATAAAATATATCAACCTTGATAACTCTTCTCTCCTAGGTGACAGGAAATGAAAGAAATATGAATTTATATTCATGGATGTTTATGGTGATGAATATCATCTAAAATTGGACATGATACATTGAATGTAAGGAAATTATTAATGAAGCTTTGTATTGGTAGTTGATCAATGTGCATGCTATAAAATAATTTATCATAACCTACTACTTGGTGTCATATTTGGCTTCTCAAATATTATGTCTCTATCTCAATCACTGATATAATTTCAATGATTCCAACTAAGTGTATGAAATATACCCTTAGTTGAATCTGAATTTAAAAAACATGCACTTTAGGAGAGTTAATGACACTTTCATGATGAGGATAGTCTAAGATCTACATGAAGACTAGGGAAGAAGGATCTCATAATGAGATAGATTACACATTATGTTAGATACTTGATATTATTATATAAGTTCACATATATTAGATTTGGGGTAATTTAAGGATACCTTCTACCTAGTATAGCTAAAGATAAAATCATATTAATTGAATTGTGTAGATAATTGAGTCTACTACACAAGCATTACATAGATAGGCATGTGTTAATTATTGCATTTATAATATCTTTGGGACAATTTTCATGAAAAAACATAGTGTATTTTTAGGATATTGAATGTTCAATCTCTTGGTTCACTTTCCATTCATACACTAGCTGATATTTTGACAATAAGAGTTTTTTATGGAACCACGTTTGTAATGGTGCTTCCTATAAGCATGAAAAACATTTGGAAGATTATTGGGAAGATTACTATGATGATAATGAGATAATAATGTATGAATAGATAATAATTAAATTAAATAAAAAAATGACCTTCATATATATGTATTTATGAATGGTAGATGATGATAAGTTTTATCTCAAAATAGTCATTTCTACCCCTTTGCCAACCATTAATTTATATGTTAAATAGATTTTATATTTTTAACAATGATTCAATAATATACTAGATTGATCCATGGAATGGTTTGACAAAAAAATGGTAAATTTTACTAGATAAATTGGTTCTAAGAGAACACAAATTTTAGTCCCTACAAAATAAACACATGGAAAATCTTCAAAGACTCATAGGAAGGGCAATCCCAGTGTTGTAATTTAGTCATCAAACTTCTCAAGCCATGCAAATGGAGATGATGAAAATTCCAAGTATCCAAATACAACCATGAAAACCTTGTAATGAAATCCCTATTATGGGAAGAAAGATAAAGGCCAACAAATCTATTATGTCATAGTCCTCCTCTTTCCCATTTTCCACTCAATAATATCTTGATTCTATTTAAGGAGAAACTCAGTAGGTAGTTTTTAGTTATGTGGAAAAAATATTATTTACATTTACTTTAGTTTCTCCATTCATTCCACCTCATCTATATGATTCACCACCTAAGCAACCTATACCACCGCCTTTAAATACTCAAATGACTAGTTTTAGACAAATGTAATTTCAATGGATGCAACTAATGTTGAAGAAAAGAAAGAGGTGGTGAAGCCATAAATTATACATTTTTATGTGGTTTACAATATCCACAATAATCCTCATCCCAAAAAGGTAAAAACCACATAAATTTTATTTTTAGACCCATCAAAGGCTCAATATATAGAGATTACCAATCCAAATGTTGATAATAACGAGGAAGAGATGATGGTATGTGATTATACTATAAGAAAGAGTATCTCTTAGAGATCCAACTTAGGATATTTATTTTCATTTCTTGAATTAAACCATAGATAATATGATCAATATGTCTATGTAGGATGAACTCACTCAATAACAATTGAAACATCATGTGTGATAGTTGGTCAGGTACATTAACTATCTTCTTAAACAAGTTAAGACACCAATATATCCTTAGGTGGAGGTTTTTTTGATGTGGGTTTCATGCACACCATAGATAATTAGGTATCCTCTAACATTTTATGATTTCAATGGAGAAGAACTCCAATATAGGGCACAAGTTATAGGTATGTATTTTGAATATCTTGTTGATGGAATAGCTAGTAGGGTATCTAGGTTATTGACAAGGGTTTTGGACAGAGGTATTATCTCTAAAGGGTAGTGAATTTATATGTGATTTGTATGGATGTTTAGTTTCTAATCTAAAGTGGGTAGGTCTCAAAACAATATCAAGAAAGAGGGAAGGGTAGGGTAAAAAAGGAGACTCTGTGGTTTTCAAGAATCACTTCCTTGACTAGTTTCTAAATGGAGAAGTGATTTCAAAACCTATTCCTATTTATATCAATAATTACACACACATAATTAGACATGACTGAGATATCTAAGGAGACATCATTTTAGGAAACTCATAGGCCTTAGCCAAAGGTTTCTCCTTTTAGATCAGCTATTGCACACTATTACTTAGGAGATTATGACTCAAGATAGTGTGGTATCTAAGGTAGCTTTGTAAACACATAGAAAAATACATTAAATAAATCACTCATACACATTAATAATTATTAATCAATCAACTTAATTATCATAATCAACATAATTTTCCAATATTTTAACAACTATTGCACATCTATGATTAGTACATCAATCAAGATAATTAAGAAACCATTCACAACTTTTACACACTAAGAATTATTGAATTATACAACCAAAAAAATATAAGCATAATTACATAGAAATTGGAAGGAGAATACACAAACACATTTGATAAAATCAATTTTGATGTTGTTCCTATATATTGAAAATTTTCTAACCCATCCATAGGGTGGATTACAATTCTCTAAATAGACTTGGGGAGGGGTTCACCTCATCCTCTAAGTTCATGAAAATTCATTTACATGTGATAGTTAGAACATAATTTATAACTATGGTTAAAACCATATAAGAGTAAACTCATAATTATCAATTAACCATAAGTTGACCTTTTCAAAACCATGCAACATGTGCATGTGTACAAAAGACTAAAGTCCACCTTTTACAATGATAGCTTGAACTTCAAAGAAATTATAAATATATACAACATTAAAAAATAGTTCATGCACAAAATCTTATCCCCTTTAAATATACACCACCTGGATGGTTGCATGCACTTTGGTTGGTGTAGTGGCTAGGGTAGTTAAAGTTAGAATTGTAGATGTCAATGCAATACTTAAAATAGAAATTTGAGATTACTTCTTCTTTAACAAATTCTCCCTATAACAATTGTCTACTACATCATGTTACTATTATATGATGTTTAAGTTAAGCAAAGGTGATCAATAGATCCCATTGACTTGGCTTTGGAGTTTAGCATGTTCAGTCTTAATCATTTGGAAATTATTCTTGAAAATCTCCACCTCTATGACCTTCTTTCTATCTACACTTAACTTAGATTTTATTTCTTCTAATGTTAGTCCTTATATACTCTACTTGAATTTATACATTTCCTCTTGTATGAGCTTGTCAAAATTGATCTTATCGGTTAATTTAATTGTAGTGTCTTTCACATTTGATAACTTTAAATCTTCCAAAATCTAGAGAATTTGGGCCTCATTCACCTAATATTTGGGGATTAAATCTCTAACTGATTGTAACCACTCCTGAGTTTCTTCATACCTTATGAGAACTAGATTGAAAGAATTGAATGCCTCAAATGGTGTCATAAGGTCTAGATTACTATATATTTTATTGCCTATGTAGGCAAATATAATCTTCAGCTTACCACTATCATCTCTCAAATAATTAAAAAATTGATTGCTCCTATTGATATGGGGGGCAAATTCAACCTTCATGAAATCTAATGTTTCCAATAAGTTGCAACATCTAGAGGTTACTTCCTTAACCTATGCCTCTATGCCTATAGGAATATGCACAATTTTTTATTGTTCCCTAAATTATTCCACCTTGGATTCTAGGTCTTGTTGAGCCATATCAGTTCCTTCTGGAAACCATAAAATCCTTATGTGCTTGGGTCAGGTTTGTAAAATCCTCAACATATGGAGATTATCCTAGCTACCTATTCTACCTCTTAGTGAGGGAGAATACTTCTTATTTTTCCTCAAAGGTTATCTCCTTTTGTTTTTTATCTTAAAAATTCCTTTTCTTCACTCTCTCTATGTTACTAGATGGTAGGTCAAATAAAGTGGTGATAGAAGGGAGTTAGGTGATTTTGTATCTAGGCAATTAGGAGGCCTTTCTCTTTAAATCCATATCCCATAAAGTAATGTAAAATTATGATACATTTGAGGTTATAACTATAACATATTCTTGAGTCTCCTCAACTATTGGTTATTTCCTTTACGCCTTGAAAAGGATGCCAAGTAGGGAAGGCCAAATGATCTTAGACTAGTCCACTCCTCAAAACTTAGGAAGTGGATAGAATGTGACCAATTGGGGTTTAGACTTCCTTCCCCTACAATAAATTTCCATAATGGCCTCTTTTATGGAAGTGGTGGAGGGCATGGGAAGGGAAATTTTATTAGACTAGATATGGAACTATCGAGTGTCTATGGTAGTCTACACCTTTATAGATATCTTCTTCTTCATTCATCTAATAGTGGATGTACCAATAGGGATAGAGGAGGTAATCATGGTGAATGGAATGGGAGTGTACAATAGGATAATGGAGGTGGTGGAAGAATCCTTCTCAACCTTAGGTTAAGAAGGGGGAATTAGATGAATGTGGTTGGGGCAAAGGGGTCAATGGAGGTGGAAGTAAAACTTTCACCTTTGGGGTTATCAACATAGAATAAATTAGAACACTACCAAATATTGGAATAGTGGACAAAAGAATAGTCACAAAAAACTGGGTACCTATGGGACCTTTCTCAATTGGATCTTTATCCTTGTATGACTCATGGTTGAAGGCCTTAGCCATTTACAGATCTAAATCTTCATTAGAATCATCTTCATCTCTAACATCTTCAATTTTAATAGCCTCTCCCTCTACATGTTATGAGTGTTATGGTTCATGAGGCAAGCCTTGAAATAAATCTATTGTGGGATGCCCTATAGGGGTCTTATATTTCCTTGTATATAAAAGAGGATTCTTCAACTATGTATGGGAGCCTTGATGGGTTGATGCAGGTACCTCTCATGTTTATATCCCTATAGATGTGGTAATATAAGCCTAGGGAATAATAGTAGATACTTTAAATTATTCTTATAGCTGGATGTTCTCATTCTTTTTCCTCCTCATCAGAGTCTACATTGATGAGATATCATGCCTATGATCCTCTAGGGTTAGGTTCAACTACCTTGGGATTTTTTTTCATAGCTTTGAGATTCAATTTTTAAGGGAGTCTTAGAGATGAGGAACCAACCTACTCCTTAGAATTCTCCTTAAATTATCCTCTCCAAAATTTTGAATGCTCCCATCCTTTAAAAATGGCCTTTTTGATATCTAAAACTCCCTTACAAAGACTAAAGTGTCATCCTAGATCATTATTAAATGATCTTCTTTTAATCCTACAATCTTGGCCCTTTCCAATGCTTCCTTGTCATCTTTGGTATTCAAAAATAAAAAACCATATGTATAGGAGACATGGATATAGGGGATATTAAGTCCATGTAGATCTCAATCCTTATGGGGAAGCATGGGGAAATGATAACTATTATGTTTGTTACCACTTCTCCAAAATTATTCCTCATGGTATATACCATTCTATTGATGACTACATGGTGGCCAAAGTATGAAATTTTCTTCAACTTTTTGGATAAATCTTCTTCAATGTTCCACCATAGTTAAAAGGTGATCTCTTATTCTTCTATATTATCGAGAACATATATTGGGAGACATAAGGGGTCTATTTTGTTTCCCCATATCATTATAACTATGAAATTTGGATACAATCAATAATTCCCTCTTCCAATAATTGTCTTCATAAATTTTTCTCTAATTGTGGGCATAAACTTACCATGGATGGCTTGTCAAACCTAAGGATATATATCCTATACAACATTTACTATGTTATTTTGTAGGAATAAACATGCATAAACTATAAGTGGTCACAAATTATGTTCCTAATGCAATCCTTGAATATAATCCAAAATTGGATGAGGACTTTGTAGTAAGTTCCCATGACAACGTCTAATAAATAGGACATCATATAAAAATGGCCCACACATGTGGGGCACTTTTACTTATAGATTATTTTTTTCCTCAAGTAGAAATTTATTTTATCTCCTATTGTAATCTAAACATCACTAGTTAGCAACATGTGTAGTAATGGCACCCAATCTAGATTGAAAAAATAAATTCTTGACATACCATAAAGTCTATTTAATAGAGCCTTACCAATACCTACTCCAATCTTGAATTTATCCATGGTAACATTCCCTTTTATCTTATTTCCTTTTAAAAGGATGGTCTATTCATGGAGAAACCATGAATACATCACCTTTTCAATTATGTTTTCCCCATGGTGTCGGCTTGTGCTTGTCAAAGTATGCATTAGGTGTGTTCAGGGATAAGTATCTTCAGAAGTTAGCTCCCAAAATGAATGTGATGAAATTTTATGGATATAATGATGAAGGCATCACATATTATCTTACCTGAGAAGAACATATCTTGTAGGAGGTTAATGCATGGCATCACCTCTGACTTGGAAATTATAAAGTTTAGTCTTTATCTTTTCAGGGTAAGTAAGTCCTTCATAAACACCCACTTAGAGAGTTTGATATTTTCTACATCTAGTGATAATATATCTATAGAATTGATAACATCCCATACCTCTAAATAATATGCATACTGATTATTGAAAATGGCAATGTTAAAGACTATATCAGTAAATTCTATGGAGTCCTTGATTGAGTAGGGGTGGTGGATTTGCTCCTCAAAATTTATTGGATGAAGATACCATCACTATGTTTTGAAATATCCTTATTTATGATATGTGTTATATGATCAATTTGTGCTCCCAATCTAGTCACTGATTCTTTACATAGTGCTCTCAAGATAGTTTCTAGGGATCTATTATGATGTAGAAGAGTACTAGACTTTGAATGCAAGTTTGTTTAAAAGTAATTATGGCTATAATGGATATGTATCATATATATAAGATTTTTTATTGAATACTAGTTAATGCAATAAAAATGCCCAATGTTCACTTCTTTTATATTCCTATATAATTTAGATGTTGTTAGTTAGTATTGGTAGGGGAATTTAGCATATACTATTAAGAAACATTTTATTTAGATAAATATAGAAAGTATTTTTATTGTTCTTGGTAATCAGGTATTTGGGTTTTATGTTGGGGATTGTATTAATTAAATACCCCCAATAAAAAATATTGAAGACCTATTTCTATTAGACAAAATGTATGTGGTGTTAGTTCTAAAGACCTATTTTCATTAGACAAAATTTCTATGACAAAAACTCTGATAAAAATGAATTGTTTTGGGGAAATTATTTCAAAACAAATGTACGATGTAACTTTTTCAAGGGCCAAATTTGTGCAGATTTTTTTTCCAAAGGCCAAGTGCAAATGAAGTGAAATAACAAAAATTTAAACCCTAAAAAATTATTATACCATATACCAAAACATATAACTCAAAAATTAAACTTATTAGACAAAATGTCCATACATAATGCTTAAACAAAAAGTTTGATGAGTAAAATCCCCAAATAAATTTCTATGAACTACTTAAGTTCAAAAAATTTGCATATCCAAAACTCCCAAAAGGCATTAGTGGAATTAGTCCATAAAATAACACATGAATACGATGTCCATTTCTCAAAGTATGAAGATTAATAATCAATCATTCCTAGAATTTTCATAATCATATAGTAGAGAGGATCAACAATCAAGGCTCAAATCTTTTAAAAAAGTGGGTACCCATTTCTCCTCAGAGAAAAAGGGTGGTATTAGATACAATAAATGGCAACTCACAGGGGGAATAATCCTGAGTATACAAGAATCTCTAACTTTGGTTAGTAACCCTTAGATCAATTATGGAGTGCACCACAAAATAATACTTAAATTAAAAACAAGAGACTCCCATGTTGATTAACACAACATACTTGCCTTCTAATTCCTTGGATCTATGTGTGTCAAATGTTTAGTTCATTTATCCCTTGTTATAATGAGATTTTCAAAGGCTTGATAAAGATATAAGTTTCATTATAGTATCTATTAAATCTTCAAAAAATGAGGGAAGTCCAAGCATTGCTCTAGTGATAGCTCGGCATCCATATCCCCAATAGAGATACCTTACGCTCATTTTATTCTCTTTCCATTATTTCTTTTTAATCATGATGTGTGGTACATTGACCTTATTTAATTATGTGAGCATTTTTATTTTCTTTATATTTCTTTTACTCTTTTAAAATCATTAGTTTTTTCTTATTTTGTTTTTCCTTTTATTCTTGAATGAAAAGAGAAGAGATGGAACCCCTGTGAGATGGTATAATTATAAAACAAATCAATACCAGAACATCCCTACCAACCACATCTATATCCAAAATTATCATTTCCAACAAGTATTTAATATGATAAGTGTACTTGATCCATTAAAATAAGAAAAATTTCTAAATTTGTATGAAGTATTCTAAGAGCAACTTTCACATACCTAGTGTAAGTATTCAATTATGACACCATCTACAATAATTCTTGATTACCTACCTTCATCCTAAGGACTCAAAACATAAAAATACACCTAATTTGTGGACAAGTCCAAAATTATTTATTAATTTTTACTTATCCCCTTTTCTACAATTCTATTTGAGCATAAGATCAATTGGTCTAGATTGTATCTAGGTTACATCAGAATAAACATAATTCACATTGTCACAAGAAGCAACAAATTCAACTAGTCTAGAAAGCATTGAACCATAATCTAAGAAAAAAAGAAACTAAAATAAGAAAGTAAGGAATTTATTATATGAAAATCAAGAAATATAAACTAATAAAACAAGAAAATAAATTAATATTACATCTACATTTGTTTATCCCTCATCAATCATTAATATATGTAGATAGCACAACCTTGAAGTAGTGCTTCAAGAACTATCCATTGACTGGATATGTAAGCTCATTTCCTTATAGGTTCTTTATATGAAATTTTCTATTTCCCATGATCTCTAAAATATGGCATGGTCTAGTTCATAGTGGGATAAACTTATCATGTTTTATTTTCTTCTCAAGGGCTTTATCCAAAAGTCACACTAGATCTAAAATCTTAAATGGTTTAAACTTCATTTTCTTATCAAACCACATTTTGACCACATCTTAGTTTTTGGTAAATATTTGTAAGGATTCCATTCTTGAATCTTCCATTTCTATTATGTCTAGTAATCTTTTTTCTATTTTGTCACATGGTTCCATGTAGTCTTGCATGAACTAATAAGTGTGTAACTTCAACATAATTGAGAATACAAGCTTGCATCCATACACCAATAAAAGGGTGAATCTCTAAGGGATTATTTGTATATCATTTGTTTGACCCAAAGATCATACTTAAATAAATTATGTCAGTCCTTAGGCTTATCCCCTACTAATTTCTTAATTGTATCTACCAGATTCTTGTTCATTAATTATGCCATTCCATTTCCTTGGGCATAATGGTTAGAAGCTCACATGATAATAATATATTTTTCATGTGCCCACTCAATAAATTATGCAGATATGAAATTAGATCCATTGTCACAAACCAAATAAATGGGCATACCAAATCTAGTTTTTATGTGTTCTGCCAAGAAATGAATCACATCTTATGCTCTACAATTCTTTGTGGCTATGGCTTCAGTGTATCTAGTCCATTAGTTGGTTATAGTAAGAAATAATTTATGGATTGCTAAGGAATTTGGGTTGATGACACTAATGATGTCCAAACCCCATTGGGAAAATTGCCTTACTTCAATAATTTCCTATAAAGGCATTACTATATGTACTTCCCTTTTAGTTAAAGATTGACAGTCATGGCATGTCCTCACATGAGTATGAGCATCCTTGAAAACTATTAGCTAGTAGTATCCCATTATTAATATATTATGGGATATGGTATTCTTAGAGGGATGACCACTACCTATTTTTGATGCAATATTTCTAAAATTTCTTTAGCTTTTTCTACAGACACATGCCTAAGATAAATGAATTTATAATTTCTTCTATAGATAATTCCCTTCTTAATCATACAATGAGAAGATTTAAGCCTAAAATATTCCTTTCATTCTCTATTAAGTCTCAAGGAATAAGTTCATGTAAGTAAATATTATATGATATTGCCATACCATTATCCTTTAGATACTCGAGCCTCACCTATCTCTTCAATGGTGATGCATGGATCAGGTTTAGTCATGAGATGAATGATGCCTTGACCTCAAATAATTTTTCTAGGCTTGATTTCTATACCAAATTTTTGTAGCTTTTCCATATATTTCCCTTGATGTTCTCCTAATTCATTATATTATAGGGTGATCTTGATAGCAGGGCTAGGCACAATGGTAATGATTTTATTCCTCAAGATATAATGTCAAAATTCCTTTGTTGCTTTGATAGGGAAAAAAATATATTTGTCAATCATGGAATACCTAATTTATACATCCTTTAGATTTGTGCTCATGAATGTAATTGGGTGCTCAGTCTCATCTTTATTTTGTGTTATGATAATAGTAATTATATGTTCCAAAGTGAATGAATATAGGTAGAAATATTTATTGAAATCTAGAATAATTAGTATTAGAGCTTATGATATTACATCTTTAATATCTTGTAAATTCTTTTAGGATTCAAATGACCACTCTATTTTTGCATCTTACTTGAGTAAGGTTTTTAGAGGCCTAACAATCTCTATGAATATTGAGATGAACTTCCTTATGAAGTTAATCTTTATAAAGAATGATTAGAGATCCTTATTATTATTTGGTGGTGAAATGTTTGAAATTACCTGAATTATATGTGGATCAATGGTGATTCCATCCATGGTGATGATGTGTCCTAATATATTTCCTTCATTTACTCCAAATATGCTCTTCTTTTGGTTTAATGAAACACCAAACCTTATTCATCTATCAAATATGGACTATAGGTGGCTTATATGATCATTTTTATTCTTTGAAAATATAATAAGATATTCCATGTAGATGATTATGCATTTTTCTCTCAATCTTTTAAAAGCATGATCCATATCATGTTAAAAGGTTTGTCTTGCATTTATTAGCCCAAATGGCATCTTCTTATATACATAATTTCCTCATTTCATGGTAAACATTATCTTCATTCTATCCTCACATTATACTAGTACCTAATTATAGCATGATAATCCATCCAAGAAAGACATCATTTCAAAACCACTTACTATCTATATCACCTCATCAAGAGAAGTGAGGGGATAATTATCCTTTTTGGAAGCCTTATTCAGGTTCCTAAAATATACACATAGTTTGATCTTACCATTTTTATTTCTTACTAGGATTAAATTGGCCATATAGGTAGAATTTTGGATTAGGAATGTTATTTTTGAACTTAATAGCTTCTCCATTTCTCTCTAAATGAGAGGCTCTAGAATAGTATTGACTAATCTTTGCCTCTATCTAATTGTTTTTTGATTTGGCTTGAGGGAAATCATATGAGTAATGACTTGAGGGTCATGTTGACCAAATTTCACCTCAGTATAATTTTTTCAACCATTTTCATGGAGAGTCAAATAATAGTTGTAAGAACAGGTCATTTGAAAGGTCTAAAATTACAAGTCAAGAAGGCTAAGTTGTTTTGGCTCCATTGTAGTGTATGTCAGGTTCTCCACAGGTCAAGTCCTGGCCCCTTGCAAACTTGAATTACATTATCAAGACCAACTCAGGTTCTCTGAATGACTTGACTTATTAGAATTTCATAAGTAAAAGTAATTTGATTTAATGAACCCAAATTACTCCTTCCAATGCTTTATAGGTTTCCAACTATGCATGACTTTAGGTTTTCCAAGGAGCTTTGCTTATGACTTTTATAAGCAAAATCAATTGAAAAACCTAAAATGGTCTTGATAATGTTTCCCCCCTTAAGTGTCCGTTTGGACTTTTTTGAAGGGCACTTTGTTTTCCCAAGTGTCCCTTTAGGCTCTCCTAAAAGGCACTTTTGTTTCTAAGTGACCCTTCAAAAAAATTCCAAAGGGCATTTTTCTTCCCAAGTGACCCTTCAAAGTTTTTTTAAGGGCACTTTTATTCCAAGTGACCCTTCAAAAAAAATTTGATGGGCAATTTTATTCCCAAGTGACCCTTCAAAATTTTATGAAGGGCCCTTTGTCTTTATAAATGCACTTAAAAAATGTTCCAAAGGGCCATTTCCTTTGGAAATGACCTTCAAATTGTTTTTAAGGGACCCTATGCCTTCCCTAAGCGTCCTTTTAAACTTTTTAAAAGGAAACTTTCCCAACTTATCCTTCGAAACATTTTTGAAGGATACTTTCCCAAGTGTCCTTCGAGAAAAATTCCTATAGGAACTATCCATTATTTTTTTAAATTTCCCTAAAAGAATTCCTTCAGACAAATTATCTAAAGGAATTACCTTGGGAAAATTGCTCAAAACATAAACCTGATGGATCCCGATGATGTGTTGTAAGATGTCAGGTATAATACAACCAACTAGCCATTGTGGTGAAAAGATAATATGTAACAAGATGTAAAATTTAGGGTTGCCAAATATCCATTGAGATTCAAAGATGATGTGCTATAACACATCAATTTCATGCCTAAAATATTCAAGTAGGAAATAAATTCATTTAAAAAACTGACAGGGTCTTAAATAAGGATAGAAAAAATTAAGTTTTTCAAAGAGCTTTCCTTATGACTTTTACAAGTAAAAGCAATTGAAAAGATAGTAAAAGAAGAGAAAATGCTTTGTGAGTTTTCAAAAAATATTTACTTATGAATTTTGCAAGTATAAGAAATCAAAGAACATAAAGAAGCAAGTAGAAGTAAAGTCACTTAGAAAACTTGATTGGGTCTATAGTGTAAAATGTAAGATCTCTAAGGGAGAATCTATTGATTTTGTAGAAATATGAGCCATTTATTATAGAGGGTCATCTCATCATTTATTTTATAGTGATAATGGTCATTTCAAGAGGGTGAACCAAAGATAAGGACAAACTCCAACTAAATGAGAGAACAACTAGAATTAGTTTCACCAAGATGGAAATTGCAAACCATTTTGGAGGATTCTATTTTCTAACCCAAGAGATATCTCTTCTCTCCCTCTTTTTTCTATAAATAAGACTGTTAGGATCTTGTTTTATCATCCACAAATAGTATGGTGAAGCCCTATTGTAATGTTTTGCCATTTTATTGCCTTTGGGCAAAGAAGCATAAGTCTATTTTATTTATAAGTTATAGAGATTTTATTGGGCATGAAAGAGACATAGAGTGACAAAAAATGATGCTTTATCCTTCTATTCTTTATCTTTCATGTTTTTTAGCAAAGAGTTGATCTAATAGGTCATGTAGAGTTCATTATAGCTATATGCAATTTTACACATGTGTAACCTTTTTTCTGGACTATATAGGTTATATTTTCTAATTATTTAATTTGTATGATCTTATTCATTTTATCTCTACATTTAAATACTTATGTTGGAATAATATATAGATTGAGTTATAGACTATATTATGTTGTATTATGCATAAGTATAGGGCATACATATGGATACTAATTCTTGGTATATCACCATCTTAGACTAAGATTTTCATTTATGCAAAATTTTGACTCTTTTTAATCATACAAACTAGTTTAGTAGTTTTATTGCAAAAAAGCTAATACAGGGAGCTAGCCCTTTAAACCTAGAGGTTCATTTCCACTTATAGGCATACTTATAGGCCTATAAATTTTCCAATGTTGCCCAAATCTAGAGGAATCCTGATCAACCCTCTTCTATGGTGAAATATTTGGAGACAATAGTTTTGGCACACCCAGTGGGATCCAAATTAATTCTAAGTTAAAGTGAATGCTAGTCTTGACGGGCCTAAGTAATAGAAATACCCCTAACCCAACATTTGGTTACTCCAAAAGGGTGTGAATCCCTAGTTCTAGACCAAATTTTATACATTATCCTACATGGTCCTCCCAAGTTCCTTAATATTTTTTTCCAAGCCCCTTGAGTTGAAGCTTTTCTTAAATAAAAATGCCCTAAACCACTCCTAGCCCTATTAAATCCTTGGCAAGGAGGTTTTGTGGAAGAAGCAAAAGAAGTTGAAGAAGTTCAAGGAGAGGAGGAAGTTGAAGAAGAATAATAAATAGAGGATGATAGAGGAAGAAGAGAAATGGGAGAAAGGGAAGAGATAGATAGGCATCAACCTTTCCCTAATTTTAATACCCAAAGCCTAATAGAGCTTCCTACATATGACCCCATCCCTCTAAATGCTACCAAAAATCTACCTAGTTTCAATGGAGAGGGTCCTATTACCCCATCTAAACATATTATAGACATCTCTAATTTTTGCAATTTCCACAATGTTACTAGGGCCAACATAGCTATTAGGCTACTTGTTATGTCTTTAAAAGGCAAAGCACTTGATTGTTATAGAACATTGGAAGGGGGTTGCATTACATATTAAGATGGTTTTGGAGACCTATTGGTCACAAGATTTGAAAATAAAAGTGATCATGATTCCCTAAGACATCATCGAAATTTAATAAGAAGAGGTCCAAATGAATCCTTAAGAGATTTTAATGAGAGATTTCAAAGAACTTGGTATAGGCTACCACCAATCATGAGACCTCCTCCTAGCTTTGTGTTCCCAATATACCTCAAAGGGATTGGTATTGATGTTGATATTATGTTTTAGTCAATGGGAGGATTCATTCTTTTAGGTGCATATGAACTAGTAATTAAGGTTGAGAATAGTTTCATTTTCCCATAGTTAGATTGAAGCTCCAAGCATGTCTTAGGTTCCTAATGCCAATGTGAAGCTAAGATTCTTTCCTAAGAAGGTGGATAACATTATGGACAAGAATTAAGAAATTAGATCATTAAGAGCTTAACTAAAGCAGGCTTAATATTAGGCAAGTTCTCCTCCTAATGTAAAATACTATCCTTAACAAGGATAAAGAGATCCATCCCAATATAATTATAAATGGAGAGGACAAAATCAACAAGGTTATAGTAGGCAGCCCAATGTATATAATCCAAATTATACCCTTCCCATAAGGGTTTTTGCTCTAGTTCATGCAAATCTAGTGTAAGGATAAGATCGTGTGGACTAATGGTGGTAGTCTCAAGGTCACTTTACATATGATGATGGAAGAACTAGTTGTTATTTGACTAAAAAAGATGAAGCTACTACTTACACAATAGTAAAAGAAGCATGTCCTAGCTGAAGGGATAATCATGGAGAAGGTAATAACCCAAGTGTGAGGATGTTGAACTTTCAAGAGAAGGATGATTTTGTGTTAACTCAAGGCATGCCAATTACATATAATACAAGGTCCAATAAGAGAGTCTTGGGAGAGGGCCATGCGCCATGAATAGTTCCAAGTGATACCCCTCCAAGGCCACAAATTTCCAATCAAGGTGTTGCACCTTTTGTAAGCCATTTTCCTCAACATAATTAGAATGTAAATGCAGTTTCCATAATTGAAACGTAGTAGGCTACAACTCATTTATTACCATAAAAAATGTAGGAGAAAGTAAATACTCCATCTCTAAATAGTGTGGACTCATTACAAAGCACTAATAAAAGCATATCCCTTTGGGAGGTTCTACATATACATGGTCAAAAGGAGCTTTTGTAAGAGTAGTTAACAAGTATGTAGGTGGCTCCTCAATCTTCAAGGCATCATAATGTGGCTCTCAAAAATTATCCAAATCATCTTTTGGAGAATTCCACTAAATATTAAAATCCTCCACCCTTCTACCTCACACTCATTATAGGAGATAAGTTGGTCCACAATTATATTGTGGATAGTGCGGTAAGCACTTTTGTTATGCTTAAAGTAGTGGCTGATAAGTTGGGTTTGAAATATGAGCCACATAGTAAAGGTATGTTGTAGCTAGATCCAGCTCTAACCAAGATGGTAGGATTGGTCAAAGGTCTAAAAGTGTTTTTACATGGCTACCTAAGCTTTCCTATCATGTAAGATATTGTGGTGGTGGGCCTTCTAGCACACTTTGCTATATGCTTGTCTAGGGGCTTTATAGCCAAGATAGGAGGATACCTTTCTACTAATTGGTCCTTTATAAATCTCAAGACAAGGTATGGAACCAAGGTAACCATAAGGACTAATCCCTTAACAAGGTTACACATTGAGTCATACTTAGAGACAATAACAAATAAAACCTATCTAATTAGCAAAGAGGAATAGGCAATCCTGAATAGTGAAACATCTCCTTTTGAAGGTATTTACAACCTCTATCTTGACAAGTAAAATATTGAAACACATGGCCTTGATACTTACACTTTCATTGAGGAAACTAATTTAGGATTTTACTGCATGCGTGAGAAAGACATCCTAATTCCTTCACTCACCAATGAAGATCATGAGCTTGATTGTGTGTGGGAAATGTTCTTTAATGGTTCCAAGAGAAAAGTAGGTGTAATATCTGGTATCATGTTGGTTTACCCATAAAATAACTATTACTACTCTTCTTATGAGTTTCACTTAAGCTAAACTTACAACATGGCATAATATGAAGGCTTAGTTCATGGTCTCCAAAGGGCAAAGAAGAGAGGAATCAAGATCTTGAAAGTCTATGGAGATAGTGAGTTGGTCATTCATTCAGTGAGAAGTCAAAATATAGCTAAGAACCCATTCCTCAAGTCCTAAAAGTATAGGTAATGGGATCTACTTGAGGATTTTTATGCCTTCAACATCTATCCCATACCAAAAGACTTGAATAAGCACGCTAATAGACTAGATGTAATAGGAGCACATTTTGACTCATCTGCTAATGTTGAATAAGATAAGGATCAATATCATATCAATATCATTTTGAGACATTCCATTACAAATAATGAAGTGTCATGGTAAGTGTTTGAAAGTGATGAACACATTACACACTTCTTATAAAATGAGGTAAGTTTCTCTTTAATAAATCAAAATAAATTAAATGATCGTTATGAAGAGTAGATTATACAACTGAAGATAAATAAAATACCCAAGGTGTTGATTACATTGGAGAGTGTCTTCAATGAGGATGATCAAAATAAAAACCAAAGAATGATCATGTCAACAAAAGAAGATAACAATGAGAGAGTTCTAATTTTTAAGGACAAACTTTTGAAGATTGGCAAGGCTTGTTCTCAACTAGAAAGGCAAGATTTTATTACATTATGTAAAGATTTTCTTGAAATATTTGCCTAGGAATACTAGGACTTAAAGGGATTCGACCAAATCTAGATCATTACACCATTGAGTTAGAGCATGGAGCTAAACCAGTATGACAAAAGCAAAGGACTATCAAGCCTAAGATAGAATTCATGAAGAAAGAGCTGACCAAATTGATTGAGTCTAGGATTATCTTTCCTATCAAAAACTCAACTTGGGTGTCCAACCTTATGCCAATTCAAAAGAAGAATATAGAAATCAAACTTTGTGTGGATTTTTGTGATCTAAACAAAGTGTCTCTCAAGGATCATTACCCACTCTCTTCTATGGAAAAAATTCTATAATTTGTTTCAGGTTCTCAATGTTTCTCACTTCTTGATGGTTATTCAGGTTATAATCAAATATTGGTAAATGAAGAGGATAAATTCAAGACAGTCTTCACCACCAAGTGGGGGACCTTTGCCTACAAGAATATGACATTTGGTTTATCCAATGCTAGAGCTACATTTCAAATGGCCATGTACAGGGATTTCAAAGGTTTGATAAATAAGTTTTTGCTTTTTTACCTTGATGATATAACTTTTTTTTTAAATAAGCTTCTAATCATATGGGACATCTAAGGCAAGTGTTTGAGAAGTGTAGAGAATATGACATATCCCTCAATCCACAGAAGTGCATCTTCCTTGTCTATGAAGGTAAGCTTTTGGGTCATGTTTTTTCAAAACAAGGCTTATATATTGATCCCAAAATGATTAAAGCTATTCTAGGCTTGTCTTTGCCTCAACATAAGAAAGGGATACAAAGTTTCCTAGGAAAAATAAACTTTGTAAGGAGGTTTATCCTAAACCTTGAAATTACGGTAAAACCTATCATAGCCATACTAAAGAAGAACCAAGTTTTTACTTGAAAAATGAAGGTAAAGGTAGCTTTGAGGAAATAGAGAAAGAAATTGTAGCCTCTCCCACTCTCTTCAATCTGAATTTTGCTAAGGAAATCATTCTTTATAATTTTGCTAACCTGGACACAATCTCAACCATGCTCATGCAAAAGAATGATGAGGATGTTGAGTAGCCAATTGCTTTCTTTAGTCATGGCTTATAAGACTATGAGGTGAGATATTATTTTATTGATAATCAATATTTAACCATCATTATAGGCTTGAAAAAGTTTAGGCATATGGTCTCCAATAATAGGATCCATGTCATGGTCTCCCATCCTAACACCAAGGAGTTTCTCCTAAGCAAGGATCTCAATGAGAAGAGGGTTGGATGGATCATGAAGGTCATGGAATATTATTTTGACATCAAGGCAACCATCTTAGTAAGAGGAAGAGGTTTATGTGAGTACTTAACATATGACTTTCAAGATCCAAAAGAGTAAGCCTTGGTGAATCAAGTTCAAGACTAGCCATCTAATCAAATGGAGAATAAAAGTTGGACATAAGACATCATTAGTTTTATTCAAAATGGTGAGTGTGTCAATGGCTTGAAAAAATCTCAAAGAAAGTATTTTAGGTTACAAGTTATTCCTTATTATCTTTTGGATGGCATTCTCTTTAAGAATGATTTGAGTAATGTGTTACTAAGATGCATTAACAATGACCAACTTGGTATACTAATAGAAAAGTTATATAATGGTGTATATGGTGGTAACTTCTCTCCTAGAATAATATCTACAAACAAAATGACAGTTGGTTACTATTAGCCTAGTATTTTTAAAGACTATTATCATTGGGCTAAGGTTTGTCTTCAATGTGCTTTCTTTGTTTGAAAACCAAAGGATGATTCCCTTACATTGAATCCTATCCAAGTGGACCATCCTTTCATACAATTGGGCCTTAACTTCATTGGCATGATCAACCCTCCATCAAGTATTGGACAAAAATAGTTATTGACTACTACAGACTACTTCACAAGATGGGTAGAGGTTGTTGATTTGAAGGAAGCAAATGAAAATGCCATCTTGGAGTTTTATGACAACATTATAAAAATGTCTGGAGATCCTCATGTCATCATCTTAGATAATGAACTTGCTTTCATAAGTTTTAAAACTTTTTATTGGGTAGAAATAGTGGAGTTTATTTGAGTACCTCTTCTAACTACTACCCTCAAGGTAATGGATTGGTTGAGTCTACCAATAAGAACTTCATCAAGATCATCAAGATTAAATTGGAAATCAATCAAAATGCATGGCATAAAAATTTGAAGACAACCTTATAGGTAGATATAATCACTCCTAAGAATTCAATTGGTAATTCTCTCTTTGTACTTGTCTATGGGAGAGAAGCTAAGTTGTACATATCACAAGAGCTTCCTACATTGGAACTTTTGCAATAGTTATAATTACTTTAAAAAACTGCCATGGAGGCCAGATTGGCATAATTAATGTATCTTCAAGAGGTAAGATATTATGCACACAAAGCTTTGGAACACCATCAATTTCTCATGAAGAAATCCTTTGACAAAAGGGCAAGGGCAAGAGTTTTCAAAGAAAGTGACTTGGTCTTGAAATGAGATGAAGATAGATAGAAACCAAGAAAACATAAAAATTTTGATACCTTGTGGAGTGGTACCTACATCATCAACAAGTGCAAGTAAAAAAATTCCTTTTAGCTATCTAAAATGGATGGAAAAGAGCTACCTATTCTAGTGAATGGAAACCATCTGAAGCCTTACTTTTGACCCTTGATGGCCATGTAATGTATATACTTTTTTTTTGATGTGTTTCCTTTTTTGTGTTTATTTTCCCTAAGTGATTTTTAGCATGGGTGTGTTTTCCTTCCCTTTATTTGGTGTGCATCTCTACCTTGAGTGTGTAATCAATCTAGCTAGTGTGTTTTTTTTTTAATTTTAACTAAAGCTTATTTATTTATCTTTGAAGTGATTATATGCATGACTCCATACCCAATGAAAGGATTTAGATAGGTAATATTTGACATAGTAGGCATGCTTCCCCTCATAATCACCAAAAATTTTGACCAAATTTCACCTTATTACAATTTATTCAACCATTTTTATGCAGAGCCAAACAATAGCTGGAAGAACGAGTCATTTTAGGGGTCTAAATTTGTAAGTCAAGAAGGCGAAGGTGTTTTAGATCCATTTTAGTGTATGCCAAGTTTTTCACAGTCAAGTCTTGGCCCCTCTTAAACCCAAATTACATTATCAAGACCAATTTAGGTTCTCTGAATGACTCAACTTGTTAAAATTTCATGAGTAGAAGTAATCCAGGTTTATGAACCCAAATTACTCCTAATGCTTTTCAAGTTTCCAACTATGCATTACTTTGGGTTTACCAAGGATCTTTACTTATGAATTTTATAAGAAAAGGCAATTGGAAAACTTGAAATGGTCTTGATAATGTTCCCCCCACAAGTGTCCCTTCAGACTTTTCTGAAGGGAAATTTATTTTCCCAAGTGTCTCTTCAAACTTTTATTAAGGGCACTTTTCTTTCCATGTGACCCTTTGGAAAAGTTCCAAAGGGTACTTTTCTTCCCAAGTGACCCTTCAAACTTTTTTGAAAGGTACTTTTCTTCTAGTGACCCTTTAAAAAATATCTAAAGGGTAATTTTTAGCCCAAGTATCCCTTTGGACTTTTCCAAATGGCACTTTGTTGTCCAAGTGATCCTTCAAAAAAGTTCTAAATGGTACTTTTCTTCCCAAGTGACCCTTTAAAATTTTCCAAAGGGAAATTTGTCTTTGGAAATTCCCTTCAAAAAATTTCTAAAGGACCATTTACTTTAGAAATGCCCTTAAAAAAATTTCAAAGGGACCCTGTGCCTTTGCCAAGTGTCCTTTAAAACATTTTTGAAGGATACTTTCCCAAGTTTCCTTTGAAAATTTTCTAAAGGACACTTTCCCAAGTGTCCTTCAAGAAAATTTCCCAAAGGAACTAACTATTCTTTTTGATAATTTCCCAAAAAAATCATTTAGATAAACTATCGAAAGGAATTACTTTCAGAAAATTGCCTAAAACATAACCCCGATGGATCTGCATGATGTGTCATAGGATGTCAAATTTAGGGCAGCCAACTAGCCATTGAGATTCATAGATTACATGTCATAGGATGTCAAATTCATGACTAAATTCTTAAATTAGGAAGTAAATCCATTCAAAGAACTTGATAGGGTCTTAAACAAGGATAAAGCAAATTAGGTTGTCCAAAGAGCTTTGCTTATGAATTTTACAAGTAAAAGCAATTAAAAAGCCTGAAAAGGAAGAGACAATGATTTTTTGGTTTTAAAAAAAGATTTACTTATGACTTTTTCAAGTATAATCAATCAAAGAACTTGAATAAGAAATTAGAAGTAAAGTAAATTGGAAAACTTGATTGGGTCTATAGTGCAAAACATGAGAGTTCTCAAGAAGAATCCATTGATTTTTCAGCAATCCAATTCATTTCTTGTGGAGGGTCATCTCACCATTTATTTTGTAGTGATATTGGTCATCTAAAGAGAGTGAATCAAAGAGAAGGATAAACTCCAACTGAATGAGAGAACAATTAGAATTAATTTCACTAAGATGGTGACTACAAACCATTTTGGAGGCTTCTATTTTGGAACCAAAGAGCTCTCTCTTCTCTCCCTCTTTTGTTATAAATAGGACCCTTGGTCTCTTTTTTATCATCCATAAATAGTATGGTGAAGCCTTGTTGGAATGTTTTGCCATTTTATTTCCTTTGAGAAAGAAGGATAAGTCTATTTTCTTTCTAAGTTCTAGACATTTGCCTAGGCATGTAAGAGACACATAGTGATAACAAGTGATGCTTTATCCTTTTGCTCTCTATCTTTCATGTTTTTGAGTAAAGAGTTGATCCAATAGGTCATGTACAGTGATTTATAGTTGTATGAGATTTTCCACTTGTGTAACCTCTTTTTTGGACTATACAAGTTGTCTTTTCCAGTTATTTACCTTGTGTGATCTTATTCATTTTGTCTCTACATTGAAATATTTGTGTTAGAATATTTTAGATATTGAGTTGTAGACTATATTATATTATATTTTTCATAAGTATAGGGCATACATATGGATACTAATTTTTGGTATATCACCATCTTAGACTAAGTTGTTCATTTATGTAAACTTTTAACTCTTTTCACTCATACAAACTGGTTCATCAGTTTTATTACACAAAATATAATATAAGGAGCTAGCTCTTTCAACCTAGAAGTTCATTTCCACTTATAGGCAAACCCACAGGCCTAGAAATGTCCCAACATTGCCCAAATATGGAGGAGGCATAAAAAACCCTCTTCTAGGGTGAAATATTTGGAGATAATAGGTCATAGATATTCAAATATTTGTATGTCTAGATAATGATGTCTTTGTAGTGAATGACTAAATCCTTTACTCATTGTCTTTCTTATGGGGTGCATCTATGATCAATATTAACATATCATGGGCCATTTATAACCCCCAAGTTTTCTCTCCTAAAGTTAGATTATTCATTAACCTTGGGCTACTTGAACTATTGAGCTTGAGGGTCAATGTCAAATGGCCTTTCCAAAGAGACTAACCTAGGCAGGATACGATTCTCTTTGAGTTAGAAACTACCTTCCTTGTCTAATTCTTCTGAATAGAGTTGATTAATCTCCTTTTCATTTATGATTTTGGACTCAAACTCCCTTGAATTGTTAGAAAATAAATAATTTACTAGTCATCATCAAAAAATTGGAAATTTTCTATGTTATCAAGAATATAGGGACAAGGCACCAATTTAATGGAGAACCTTTTTACCTTAGATTATAGAAGGGGCTCCAAATCAATTGTAATAACATCTAGTAAATTGGAAGCTTGATTTTTTTCTCTAAAAATGGCCATTATGTTTAATTATTCAAATATTTCAATCAATTCCCATGCTTTAAGTTTGTACCTTTTCAAATAAGATACCTTACACTGATATTTATTTTTGTCTTGGTTGACCACTAGCTCTAAGTCACCAAATACTAGTATTTGATTTACATTGTTCTTAAGTGTAAATTGTAATCCTAGAATCAAATACTCATACTCAAACATATTATTAGTACATGGAAATTACAATCTATAGGCTGATATAAATTTCTTACCTTGTGGATCAATCAAATTGATCCCCATGCCTGATCCCTACTTAGATCTAGCACCATCAAAGTGTAAAGTCTATATATATTTAGATCCTTTAGGTTCTAGTTTTTATAATTGATTTTGAGTAGTAAAATTTTAAATACCAAGGCTAGGATACTCATAATTTACATATTCATTATTGTCATTATATTCCATGATGGGATACTTCATTCTCGTCTCTCTATTAGTTCTGATGGGATAATGCAATAAAAGATATTTATTGAGTGTTTTAGACCAATATCTAATTAGCAACAACCCATAGCCTTTAGTTATTTCCACCACTAGGATATCAATGGTCATATGAACACGTGGTTCAAATGCTACTTGGATATGCATGTCCTTCATTTTTCCAACTACAATTACTACTATTTTGTCTAATTATGAAACTATCCTCTTTTAAGGGCTTGGCATATAACCTAGTTTTTTACATATGGAAGTAGGCATGATAGTTGTAAAATCTCTAGAATAAATTAAATAATTATGAATATTATTACTAAATGCCCTGATAATCAATAAAAAGGGTAAAACTTATGGCTTGCTCTTATAGATAACATTGGTGTTATATGCTTTCTATTTGTCAATGGATGCTTTAGCTTAATCCATAGGTGTCTTCTTAGTAATATAACTATACAACATCTCATTTTATTTGATAATTTAACTCATGAATAATTATATTTCCTTTGATCTTATTCATGTCTTCAACAATGTCATATCCTCCTTTGTCAAGTTCCTCCTTGGTCTAACGTTGATCACTCCCTCGTGAGGGAGGTAGATTTTTGTCAGCCTTAATATTAGGCAAAATTATAGTAATATTTTGAGGAGTTGACATTGTGAGTGGCTTCTTATTACTTAGATTATAGCTACCTTTCTAGAATTACTAGAAAGCATGAACTTCATATGTTTTATCCTTTAGCTCATTACCATCTTGTCTTGGAAAGGGAAACTCATTAGTTTTAAAGAACATGGAAGTACTAAAAATGCTAGGATCTAAATGATGTTAGGAAATATTATGCATCCAGGCTTGTCTAACCACCTCTATTTGAAATATTTCAAATGCTATACAAAATTTAATGTAGTTGATCTCACCATGCTCAGAAGTGTTATGAATTATACACTAATTGGGAAGAACAGTTTATACCATGTCGATCTCTTGAATCTTGTTAGATTGATCTATATTATTCATAGGCCTATTGAATGGTTTGTTATATATATATATATATATATATATATATATATATATATATATATATATATATATATAATTTAACATTTTGATTATTAGTTGGGATAATCATGTTGCCTATCCTCCTTTGCATATTTAAGAAGTCATTGCTTAAATTTTGAACCATCTTCTAAATAGAATCTAGTTTTGCCTTTGTAGAGTCAATACCTTGTAAAATTATGGTGGGAATTAGAGTTTGTTATTGATTATATTGGTAAACATTTCTTGATGCATGATTATTCAAGAAGATATAATTTGACTATGTTGCTTGTGTCAATGAAGGCAATGTGTAGAGCTAGTTCTAATTGAATGTAGGAACATTCTACTTCATGTGTGGTATCAGGTTCAATACTAGGAAGCCATTGATAGCTTAAGGTGAACCAAGCATATAAGGATTGAGATACCTATCTATATTCATGGCCTCTACATATTCTAATTCCAAATTATTGGTGGTGACTGCCCTTCTCAGGAACATGATATTTATTAGGTTAAGATCATTCTTTTACATTTATAACACTAATGCAGCCTCTAGTTTATACCTTGGGGTTAACTAGTTATACATCTTTTGAAACCTTACATTTGAAGAAAGGATACGTTAATTAAACTCTCTCTTTAGATTGGTGAATTACTAGTGTACTAAACCAAGATTGGTAAACTATCCAAATTATGAAAGAAAAGTAATTTGACACTCATCTAAAGAAATGATGGAGGTCTCTATTAGATTTAAATACGAATTGTAAATAGTGTCTATTAATGTAAAAGAGAATAATTTTCATGCTACATATTCATCAAAAACATTCATTAATCTTGATGTAGCTTTAAAATATTTGGTGGGTTACTCTATTGTCCTTGCTCTTGAAGGAGAAAAGGATGGTAAGTACTTTTTGGGAGTCCTAAGTAAATCATGCACATCTCTAAGGATGACAATAACATATCCAACTAATGAAGGTTGAGCCATCAAATAATTAATCAACAAAGGGTTAATTATGGGTAAAGGATTACTTATTAGAGGAGGTGGATTGTTATGAACTGGGGTTATTGGCACAGTTCTAGGTCTCTTATGATTTGACATGGGTGAGACTAGAAAACCAACCTAAGAATTGGATCTGGTCACTCTCCTAGGTGACTCCAGTGAAACTCTATAAAAAATAATATTATCAGAGGGGGTGGGACCTACTTCTACCAATAATAAACTATTGATGTGGGTTTCATGTACACCATAGATAATGAGGTAGGCTCTAAAATTTTAAGATCTCAATGGAGAAGACTCCACTCCAGGGCATGACTTACAGGTACATAGTCTGAACATATTATTAATGGATAGATGACATATAATGTAGGCTATTGAAAATGTTTTTGGATAGAGGTATGATCTATAAATGGTAGTGAATTAGTACATGAGTTAGATGGATGGCTAGTTTCTAATCTAAAGTGGGTAGGTCTCGAAACAATCTCAATAAGGAGGGAAGGGTAAAGTAAACAAGGAGAATTTATGGTTTTTAAGAATCACATCCTTGACTAGTTTCTAAATGGAAAAGTGATTTTAAAGCCTATGCTTATTTCTAGTATTAATCTCACATACATAATCAGACATGATTAAGATGTATAAGGAGATATTGGTGTAGGAAAATCATAGGCCTTAATCAAAGGTTGTTCCTTTTAAAGTAGTTGTTACACACTCTTACTCAAGATATTATGACCTAGGATAGTGAGGTATTTGAGGAACCTTTGTAGACACACATAAAACTACATCCAAGAAATAACTCGTACACATTCATAGTTATAAATCAACTGACAAAATAATCCTAATCAATGTAATTTACCAATCTTTTAAAAGTTGTTTCACATCTAGGATTAATACATCAAACAAAATAATTAAGAACCCATTTGTATCCTTTTTACACTAAGGATTATTGAATTATACAACCAAAATAAAATAATACTAATTACATACAAATTGGAGAGAGAATACACAAACACATTCACTAACAATCAAAATTGATGTTGCTCTTATATATTGAAATTTTTTTTGCCCATCCATAGGGTAGATTAATATTTTTTAAATAGACTTAGGGAGGGGGTTGCCTCATACTCCAAGTTCATGCAAAGTCATTTACATGTAATATTTATAGCATAAGTTGTAACTATGGTCAAAACCATATAATATTAAACTCGTAATTATCAATTATCCATAAGTTGACCTTTTCAAAACCATGTGATATTTGCATGTATTCAAAAGATAAAAGGCCACCTTTTAAAATGATATCACAAACATCAAGGAAATTATAAATATATACACTATTAAATATTTTTACATGCATTAAATATTATCCCCTTACGGTTTTGTCATCTAGATGGCTATATGCACTTTGGATGGTGTAAAAATGTTGATGCGGTACTTTAAGTAGTAATTTGAGATTGTTTCTTCTTTTCCTCATTTTCTTTGTAACACTTGTCTAATACATCATGTTACTATCATATGATGTTCAAGTTAAGAAAAGGTGGTCAATGGAATGTTTTGACAAAAAAATGGTATAGTTTTCTAGATAGATTGGTTCCAAGAGAATATAAATTTTAGTCCCTACAAAACAAGCACTTGGAGAGTTTCAAAGACTAATGGGAAAGTAAATGCAAGTGTTTTAATTTAGCTGTCCAACTTATCAAGTCATGAGAATAAATATGATGAAACTATTGAGTAGAAAAAGCCACCATGAAAATCTTGTGAGGAAGTCCTTTTTATGAAAATAAAGATAAAGGCCAATAAATCTATTATGTTAGAGTCCTCTTCCCTTCTTTGGGACCTTCCTTGTTAATTCATAGTACCACTCACTAATATCTTGCTTCTACTCAAGGAATACTAAATAGGTAGTTGGTATTGATGTGTAAATAATATTATTCACATATAATTTAGTTTATCCATTCATTCAACCTCCTCTATAGGATTCACCTCCTAAACAACTTATACCACCACCTTTAAATACTCAAATGATTAGTTTTAGACAAATGTCATTTCAATGAATGAAACTGATGTTGAAAAAAATAAATAAGGTGGTCAAGGCATAAATTATATAATTTTATGTGGTTTAAAATATCCTAAATAATCCTCATCCCAAATATGTAAAAACCACATCAAGTTTATTTTTAGAACCATGAAAGGCCTAGTCTATGGATATTACCAATCCAAATGTTGATAATAATGAGGAGGAGATGACTATGTGTGATTATACTCTAAGAAAGAATATATATTGGAGATATAAATAGGGAGAGTGATGTTCATACCCTAAAATAAACCATATATAATTTAATAAATACATCTATGTAGGATGAACTCACTCAATAACAATTGAAACATCATGTGTGATAGTTGGTTGAGTACATTAGCTATATTCTTAAACATGTTAAGACACCAATATTTCCTTAGGTGGAGGTTATGTTGATGTAAGTTTCATGCACACCAAATATATTGAGGTGATCTCTAACATTCTAAGATCTCAATGAAGAAGAACTCTACTCTAGGGCATGATTTATAAGTATGTGGTTTGAATAACTTATTGATGAAATAGCTAGTGGGGTATGAAGGTTGTTGATAAGGTTTTTAGATGGTCATATGATATCTAAATGGTATTAAATTCATATGTGAGTTGGATTTATGGCTATTTGCTAATCTAAAGTGGGTATGTCTCAAAACAAACTTCAAAAAGAGGTAAGGGTAAGGCAAAGAAAGAGACTCTATGGTTTTCAAGAATCACTTCCCTAGTTGGTTTCTAAATAAAAAAGTGCATTCAAAGCCTATGCATGTTTTTATAAATAATCCCACACACAAAATTAGACATGGCTGAGATGTCTAAGGAGATATTAGTGTAGGAACCTCATATGCCTTAGTCAAAGGTTTCTCCTTTTAGAGTATCTATTTCACACTCTTACTTAGGATATTATGACTTGGGTGAGTGAGGTATTCGAGGAAAATTTATAGACACATAAAAAAATATATCAAATAAATCACTCATACACATTTAAAATTACGAATCAATCAACTTAACTATCCTAATAAACATAATTTACCAATATTTCAATAGATATTATACATCTAGGATTTGTACATTAATAAAGATAATTAAGAACCCATTTTTAGCATTTTCACACTAAGTATTATTGAATTATACAAAAAAAATAATATATTCCTAATTACATAAAAAATTAGAGAGAAAATACACAAACATAATCATTGACAATCAAAATTGATGTTGCTCTTGTATATTGAAATATTTTTTATCCATCTATAGGGTGGATTAAAATTATTTAAATAGAATTGGGGAGGGGCTTACCTTATCCTCCAAGTTCATGTAAAGTCATTTACATGTGATATTTAGAACATAAGTTTTAATTATGGTCAACACTATATAAGAGTAAACCCATAATTATCAATTAACCATAAGTTGACATTTCTAAAACCATGAAATGTGTGAATGTGTACAAAAGACAAAAGACCACATTTAACAATGATAAATAAACTTCAAAGAAATTATAAATATATACAATATTACAAAATTGTACATGCACAAAATCTTATCCCCTTTAAGACTACATTGTCTAGATGGCTGCATGCACTTTGGCTGGTGTAATGTTTGGGGTGGTAGAAGTTAGATTTTCCTATGTTGATGTGTTACTTGAAGTAGTAATTTGAGATTTCTTATTCTCTACCTAATTCTCCTTATAACGCTTATCTAATATGTCATGTTGCTTTCATATGATGTTTGAGTTATGTAAAGGTGGTTGGTGTATCCTATTGAATTGGCTAAGGATTTTATCATGTTTGGCCTTAGTGATTTGTAAATTATTATTTAAAAACTCCACCTCTATGAACTTATTTCTATTTTCACTTAACTTGGATTCTATTTCTTGCAATTCCAATCCTTATGAAGTTATTTGTTGCCTCCTATATGAGCTTGTCAAAATTTATCCTACTAATGAATTTACCTATAGTGTCTTTCACCTTTGATAACTTTGAATCTTTCAAAATGTGGAGAATTTGGGCCTCATGTACTTGATATTTTATGATTAAAGGCCCAAATAATTGTAATCACTCCTGAGCTTCTTCCTACCTTATGGCAACTATATTGAGAGTAATGGATGCCTCAAGTGGTGTCATAAGTTCTAGATGACTATATATTTTTTTGTATGTGTAAGAAACTAAAATATTCAACTTACCACTATCATCTCTAAAAGAATTAAACAATTTATTAGTCTTGTTTATATAATGGGCCAATTTGGCCTTCATGAAATCCAATACTTCTAATGTGTTGTAACATCTTGAGGTTGCTTCTTGAATCTCTACTTCTGTGCCTAAAGGAATATGTATGGTTTTTACCTATTCCCTCAATTGTTCCACCTCAACTTATATCTCTTATCTAGAAATCTTAGTGCCTTCATATCTGGTAACCATAGCATCCTTATGTGTTTAATATAGGTCTACAAAATC
This sequence comes from Torreya grandis, assembly GCA_037957365.1. NCBI lineage: Eukaryota > Viridiplantae > Streptophyta > Pinopsida > Cupressales > Taxaceae > Torreya > Torreya grandis. The sequence continues at coordinate 671,963 of JARHVA010002324.1, forward strand.
CTCAACATATGGAGACTCTCTTGGCTACCTATTCTACCTCTTAGTGAAGGAGAATACTTCATGTCTTTCCTCAAAGATTATATCCATTCCTTTATCATATTTCAAATTAATTTTATTCACTTTATTATGATAAATGATGGTGGGTCAAATAAAGTGGTGATATAAGGGAGTTTGATTACCTTAAATTTGGGCAACTAGGAGGCCTTACCCATCAAATCCATATCCTAGTGAAGAACGTCTAACTATGATGCATCTGAGGTTGTAACTACAACCTCTTCTTGAGTCTCCTCAAATTCTAGTTGTTTATTTTTTGCCTTGATAATTATGTTAGTTAGAGAAGGAAAAATGATCTTATACATGTCCATTCCTCCAAAATCATGGAGTGGATGGACTGTGACTAATTAGGTCTTGGCCTTCCTTCCCCTACTAGAACTTGACACAATGGTCTATTATATGGAGGTGGTGGAGGGAATGGTAATGGAAATTATAATAGAATAGATATGGAAATATGGAGTGGCCATCATAATCTACACCTTTATAGATACCTTCTTCTTCTTGATGTCTTTAATGGTGGAGGTGCTAGGGGGATAAAGGAGGTAACCATGGTGAATAGAATAAAAGTGGATAATAGGCTAATGGAGGTAGTGGTAGCATCCTTCTAAACCTTTAGGGTGAGAAGGTGGAATTGGATGAATGTGTCTGGGGCAAAAGTGTCAATGGAGGTAGTAGTAGAGACTTCCACATTTTAGGGTCTCAATATAGAAGAAACTAGAACACTACCAAATTTTTGAATAGTGGATAAAGGAATAATCACAAAAAATTGGGTACTTAGGGAACATTGATTAGTTATCTCCTTCTCCTTGTAAAATTCAAGGCTCAAGTCCCTATTGATTTCCATCTCTGAATCTTCATCAGAACCATATTCATCTCCAACATCCTCAATTTCAATAGCCTCTCTCTCTACATGTTTTTAGTGTTATGGTGTAGGAGATAAGCCTTGAGATAGCTCTACTATGGGACTCCCTATAGGGGTCTTAAGTTTCCTTTTATATACAAGAGGAGTATTTAGTTTTGTATGGGAGACTTTCTAGGTTGATGCATCTACCTCTTGTGTTTTTATACCTATAGATATGGTAGTATGAGCTTAGAGAATAATAGTAGATACTTGAATTATGCTTAAAACTAGATTTTCTCATGATTGTTCCTCCTCATCAGAGTCTAAACTCATAGAGCTTCCCACTAGTTCTTCTCTAGGGTTGGGTTAAAATACCCCAAGATCTTTTTTCATAGATTTTATATTTAATTTTAAAGGGAGTCTTAGAGATGAGGAAACAACGTATTCCTTAGACTATCCTCTCCAAAAGTCTGAATGCTCCCATCCTTTATAAAGGGAATTTTTTCTATCTAATTCCCTTTCATAGACTTAAGGGTAATCCTAGATCATTATTAAATTATTTTATTTTAATCCTAAAATCCTATAACTTTATAATACTTCCTTGTCATCCTTGGCATTCAAAAATAAAAAATCATATGCATAGGGGACATGGATGTAGGGGATATTAAGTCGTTACAGGTGATTATGATTAAAATGATGTGGATCATAATACCTATGTGGAAGTGTGTGGAAATGATATATCTTCCTCTTACTACCCACTTCTCTAGAATGCTTCCTCATGGTATACACCATTCTACCAACAACTACATGGTGACCAAAGTATGAACTTTTCTTCACCTTTTGGGACAAATCTTCTTCAATGTTCCACCATAGTTTAAAGGTGATCTCTTGTTATACCAACCTATTTATAACATATCTTAGAAGACATAATGGGGTATATTTTATTTCCATATATCATTCTAACTATGAAATTTGGATACAAGAAGTGATCCCCTCTTTTAGCAAGTGTCTTCACAACATTTTCTCTAATTTTGGGCATAGGCATATCTTGGATGGATTTCCAAACATAAGGATATACATCCTATAAAATATTTAATATTTTATTTGTGTATTCATACACATGAATAAACTATAATTGGTCATAAATTCTATTCTTGATGTAATCCATGACTAGACTCCATAATTCCCTAAGGACTTTGTAGCATGTTCCCATGATAGCATCTAATAAGTAAGCCATCATATAAAAATGGCACATAGGTGTGGGGTGCTTATCCTTATGGATTATTTATTCCCTCAAGTGTAAACTAATTATCTCTCCTAATATGAATTAAGCATCACTAGTTAGCAACATGTGCAGCAATGTCACCCAATCTAGATTGATGAAATTAAATCTTGACATATGATCTTAAACATGTTCAAAATTATTTTAGATTCAATATTAAATATCATTAAAATATGCATAATGTTTGAATATTTGTATTTTAAACACGTTTAAATCTTCTAAATCTTTGATATTTTATGTTTAACTCAAGAAGGATATTTCGTTGTGTTAACATTTTACTATGCCATGCCAACACATACTCCTATCCTGAGTTTATCTATGGGAACATTCCTTTTTGCTTATTTAATTTTAAGTGGATGGTCTATTTAGGGAGAAACCATGAAAACAACACCTTCTCAATTATGTTTTATTCATTTCATAGCACCAACCTGTACTTGGCAAAGTATGCATTGGATGTGTTCAGGGATAAGTATATTTGGAAGTCAACTCCAAAAATGTATGAAACAAATATTTTATGGTTATAATGGTTAAGGAATCATGTTTTATCTTACCTAATAAGAATAGATCTCATAGGAGGTCAATGCATGGCATCACCTCTAGCTTAGCAGCCACAAAGTGCTATTTTTATCTCTTCAGATAAGTCCTTGATAAACATTCACTTAGAGATCATGATATTATCTATATCTAATGATAATATATCTATATAATTGATAAAATACCATACATATAAATAATTTTCCTATCAATTATCTAAAATGGCAATTTCTAAGACTATATAGATAAATTTTGTGAAATCTTTGATTGAGTAGGGGGATAGTGAATTTGCCCCTCAAAATGTCCTTGATGAAGATGCCATAGATATTGCCTACAATATAATTCTTTATGTTCTATGCTATATGATAAAAATTTTCTCCCAATATAGTCAATAATTATTAACACATTACTCTTGAGATATTAGCTAGGGCTCTTTCATGATGTACAAGAGCAATAGACTTCCAATGCAAGTTTTTTGAAAGCAATGATAGCTCTAATGGCTACATATCACATATATAATATTTTGCATTGAATACCAATTTGTGCATTATAAATTTCCAAAATTCACTTCCTTTATATTGATATATAATTTATATGTTTTTAGTATTGTTAGGGGACTTTAGCATATACTATTAATAAATATTTTATTTGGATAAGCATAGCAAATCCTTGTATTGTTTTTAGTAATTAGGTATTAATGTTTTATTTTAGGGATCGATCTTTATAAAATACCTAAAATAAAATATCCCAAAGACCCATATTAATTAGAAAAAATGTATTTAAAAAAAAATCCAATAAGAATGATTAATTTTAGGGAAACTATTTCAAACAAAATGTCTGATGCAACTTCTCCAAGGGCTAAGTTTGTGCAAAACAAAAGTTCCAAAGACCAAAGTTTGAGTGAAGATAAATGCCAAAAATGAAAAGCCCAAAAAATTATGGGAAAAAATAAATAAACATATAAACCATGTTAGATATTTGTCAATGATGTCATGGAGGTGTCCAGGTGAGTGGATGAAGTGCCTTGATAGTCTAAGTGACAATGACAAAGTGTACAATGTGCTTATCCTAGTATGTTTGAAGTAGGCTTAGTTGATTTTCTATTTTGGCATGGTTATGGATGATTAGTGATGAATATGATTATTTTAAGATGTGAAATAGGTACCATATGATTTATTATATGCTTTGAGTGCTTGTGTGCATGATTGGAATTTATCTAGTAGCCCATAGTTTTCATCTAAACCTTTTGGGTCTAGTGGTAGAGAAATATGAGCGAGTAGATTGATGATGTTAGAATTAAAAAATATGGATTAATTAGAGGTATTTTTTCATATTATTTTGATAAAATTACTCCCTAGTTATTATGGTTCAATTTTTAGGTCATGCAATGAAGCACAATAAAATATATGCAAGTGTAAAGTTGAGCTCCTAGGCAATTTGACTATGTTTTCTAAGTTGAAATAGAGCTGAGTAAGTATCTTAATGATGTTAAATTTCACATGAATTAATGTGTTAGGATTAAGTTTTCATATTTTTCATTTTTTTTCATTTTTTTTATGATAAAAATTTTAGGTCATGTGATAAAGTGCATCAAAATATATGCATGTGTAAAGATGGCCTTTTAGGCATTTATAAGCATAGTTGGCTTTATGGTAGAAAATTTGAGTAAGCATATTAATGGAATTATATCCTAAAAATATAAATGTTATAGGATTATCTTGATTTAAATTTGGATTCCCATATGAAATTTGATCTTATGTCTCAAATCTTATATCATGCATCTAAGCACAAAAAAAGTTATTGAGGTTTAAAATTGTCTTCTTAGATAGATTGTAATGGTTTCCATAGTCAATTTTGCACAAGTTAAAGTTTGAGAAACTCTTGAGGAGATAAAAAATCATGTTTTCTCAAATATTTTAGGAAGTATATATATGTTAATAAGTGTTTGAGGTTTAACATTTAGTAAATATAAAGGATAAGGATCTAACGGTTCTCATTTAATCATGCAATTGAGATCAACAACATGAGTAGAGTCAAAGTGGTCAACCTATTCAAAGTTTAACATAATTAAATATTGAGATACTTAAAATAAGATTGATGGTACGTGATTGTTCTAATAAGTGAGGAAATAATATGATGTTAAGGTGCTTGAGGTTTAATTGTGACTGTTGGCATTTAAATTTTGCAAAGGGAAAAACCAGTGCTCTATATTTTGGCTATAACTTTTGATCCAGATGAATTTGATGGTACTGTAAAAATTAAAATTTTAGAGGACTCCATGAAATATATATTGAACAAATTTATATGGTATATTTTTTGTGCAATCAAATATATTATACTCCAAAGTTGATTGTGTGTTTGACCATGGAATGTAAGTGACTCGAGAAGGATAATTGAGCTTGTGTTGATGTTATTTTGATGTTTCATGATGACTTAGATATTAGAGAGTGTTTTAGACTTCATGAGGATCATTTGAGTGGATTTTTGAGGTGTGATAAATATATATTGAGTATTAATAATGTTTAATTAGTTGACTATATGTTTGTTCATGGTGTTCCTATGTATAAGGGCATTGTTTGAGTTAATTGACCATACACAGATGTGAGTAGAGATGACTATGATCATTTAAGGATGTAAAAAGGGTCATGGGGAGTGGACATATGTAATTTAAATTTTTCCTATGTTATTTTTTTGATTGATGAAGTGCTAAATGGGTGAATAGGTCTCTATGAGATCGATAACTATTTCTAAGGCCTAAATTAAGATGTTACTACTTAAGTGTGACCCATGGGTGTTATGGCTGACCTACATGGATGGTATTAAGATATGTCATGATTTGATAGATGGATTAAGGGTTAAATAATTATTATTATTTGACCAAGATGGTGATGATCATGAATTATTTGTGAATAGTGAAACCACATATGATGGTTTCCAAACTTGTGAGAGGCTTTTGTGACTATAGATAGTGTTGGTGTGGAGAAAAGAAGAGAGGGTGTGCCTAGTGGATGGCCTAATGAGTAGATAAGTTTGAATACTATTTTTATGAACTTTATCTCATTTTTATGATGTTATAATAATGATTTTATAGGTTGAGGATGTGCAAAGAGGTAAAGAGTGATCCAAAAGGATGTTTTGGATGTCTTGTGAGTGAGTGAAGGATAGATCATGTTTGTGTGAGCTTGGTGGCTGATGTGAGAGATAAATAAAAGTATGAACTATTTTTATGACCATTTGGTAATGTTTTTCACATGGTGATATATTTTTTGATAAGAAGTGAAGAGTGATCCGAAAGGTGTCTTTGGATGTATTGAGTGTGCAAAGTTGAAGAGAGATGATATAATTTGTATCTCCATTAGATTCTCAGGAAATCAATGTTTAGGAGATGACCTACTATTATATGACTTTATGGTTTATCAACATCTAGGGGGTCGTATCCTTCTTGAGTGGTGAAATTTGATAAATATCTAGTTGTTGTGGTAGCTCAACTAGAAAGGTGTAATAACTCCTTTTGGGATTATAGTCTCACTAAAATAAGGGATGGTAGTCCCTTAATCAGTTATATCTAGTCTAAATTGGTTCTTTTTATTATAGGATAGCATTCTAATTATAAGTTATAGTGGGGGTTTTCCCCCAAAAGGGTTTTCCACATATTTCATGTGTCATATGCTTGATCTTGCATTGCTTCTCTTATTCAATGTTGTGAATGATGTGTATGATTCATGAATTCTTGTGATAATTGATTAAGAGTTTGAAAGGATTGAAAATAAATTTGGATTATCTGGGCTCACTAATTCACCCCCCCCCCCCTCTTAGTGATTATACCTCTAACAACCCAAAAACTAAACCTATCAGTCAAAATGTTTAAAATAAATGCTCAAACAAAAAGATCTATGAGTAAAATCCCCAAATAAATTCTTGAAAACTACCTAAGTCTCAAAAATATGCATATTCAAAACTCATAAAATGTATTAGTGAAGTTAGTCCATAAAATAACACATGAATACCATGTCCATTTCTCAAAGTATGAATATTAATAATCAGTAATTCTTAGAATTTTCAAAATCATATAGAAGAGAGGCTCAAAAAGCATGGCTCAAATCTTGAAAAATGTGGGTTACCATTTTTACTTAGAGTAAAAAGGGGTGTTGGATATAAAAGGTTCCTTCTCATGTTCCCAGGATTAGTAAGGATTCCATATCTACCATCATTAGATACAACCCATATGTTAAAACTCTTGAATTTAAGGTTGAAGAGTTTACTTTGGATGTCATGAAGTATATTAAAAATGTCATGAAGTTACGTGGGTCAATTGGTGATGAAATTTTCAATATCAATTTGTAAATCAAAACCTAAGATAGTTGGTTTAAAATTTAGGAAAATGTGAAAGGTGATATTAGACAGATGATTAACATTGAAACTAATTTGATGGTTAAGGCTAGGATATTTGAGAAATATAAGAATGCATGCTTCATTATATTTATATTATGAATCAAGATATTGGTGAATTGTAGGAACAAGCTCAAATCAAAATATAAAATCATAAAGAATTTCTTAAAATATAGGAGATATGTTTTGCACTCTATTAAAGTAATATTCTATCACTCAGTTCATCATGGATGAAGTAAAGGATTAGATCAAGAAGTTATTTAAATAATATATGTGTTAAAATAAAATGGTTTCAATGTTTATTCAATGATTATAGTAAGTAAAATCTATATTTTACTCAAATAAATTAATAAATAATTGAGATCTTGGATGTTACAAATTATATGTTGATGGTGTCTAAAATATGGTTAACATGATGTAAACATTTTGTAGTCCCTAAGGTAAATGCAACCACTAAGGCAGTGAAGAAATTAATAAAATTCAAAAATTCCTAGGATAAGGAACAAGTGATTTTTTACCATTTATCTAAGTTATTTGACATTGTTTACAACCATAAAGAAGACATCCTAAGATGTTATAGGTATCCTATCTATTTTTATTTGTTTTCTATTTTTGGAAAGTTGTTTTTCATTCTTTATAAATTATAAATATGGTTAAAATATGACAAGATAAAAATAGGAATACCAAAGGTCACATGTAATGTGAAAGGTCAGTTTATTCCCTTCTATCTCTATAAATAGGATAAATGAAAATTTTAAAGGGATTATTTGATTTATGTTTTATTTTATCTTAAAAGGATGGAGGAAAAAATTATTTTCATTCTTCAACCAAGAACATAAGGAAATTTTATAACTTTATGTCTTATTTTATGAATGTCTATTTTTGTTATGTTTAGATTAGGGTAAGACCAGCATGGATTGGTGTGGAAACTAGTTTGAACACATCAAGAGGCTTGAATCTCCCAAAAAAATAAAAATAGAGAAGAAACCAAGATATACCTAAGGGTAGAAGGATGAAAATAGGACCTATAGATAACTAACTAGATAAGAGTGACCAAAGAATTAGGCACCAAAAAAATGACAAAAAGAATAGTTACAGAACCACCAAAACAAGAAAATGTTTTATGGATTGAACCATAGATGATATAAAAATAGAGTGTGATCATCCTTACCCTAACCTATTTACAAGAGATTAATCGTAGAGATATTAGAGTACTCCATTTCATTTTTCCAAGAAAATAAATCATCACCTAGTTCTTTCAGTTTATGGACCCCATCCTTTGTTCCTTGTGACTTTGAGCAAGAGTTTTTGTAGTGTCCCAAAAATATGCAACTAGGACAAATATCCTTTTCATTATCAAACTAAATAATTTTATTCCATGATATTAGATAAGACCTGAGATAGACTGAAGTGGGAAGCATCATGTTTATCTTTACTAGCACATTCTTGATGAGGTGATTATTTTCTAGGAGCTAGCAACTAGATCGATAGTTTCTATTGTACAAATAATTTCATAAATGCTTCATAGGATTATATCATCCTATAAATAAGGAGGGAGACATGGAAGTTCCATCCATAAAGGGATCCTATCTACATTGGAATTCAAGGAAGACTAGTTGAGCTTCTAATGTTGAGGAATGAGGAATGATTTTCCCATGAGCTAGGGGCCTTCATTGATATTTTTAAATAATTCTCCCATCCCACCAAAGAGAGTAACAAGAAACCATTGGTTCATACCACAATTTTAACATCTCTATCCTCATCCCATTTCCTCCAACAAACTTCCCAATGAAAGAATTACTATATTTAATACATATCACTTTATTTAATAAATACTTGTGTTAACCTTAAAAATCATGTTATTTTTTAGAAACATTTTCTTGTCACATGATGAATGAGATAAAAGTGTCAGGCTATTTGATACATGTTATCACTCAAACCATATACCCACTAAATTAGAATAATTGGTTCAATGAAATAATGGTATCATCTCCTAAGGTGTAAGAAACTTGTACTCCTTGGGAAGAACATGTAGAGTAGGCTAGATTCCTTATAATCTAAATGCATTTGATTTAGGATCAACATGTAGGCCTAAAAGAGATTAAAATAATTCTACAATTAATCCTAATTTTAAAACTTTGTGGGGAAAATGAAGAGAGGGAGTTGATAGAATATAAAAATGGTGATGCACCAAGACTAGATAGAACCACTCTAAAATCTTTGAAGAACACACTAAAAAATGTAGAGAACAAGAAAATATCACACATAATCCAAAATGGTGCTTTAATTTCATAGGTGTTTCATATAGAAGTGTGGGAACATATCATAACACTAAGAGGGATGGTAGAAGGTCCATAGATAATGCATACACATACCATAATATGCATAGAGTATGACTTAAAAATGAATTCCAATATCTACAAAGAGGTGCTAGGAATGGACAATAATTAAAGGGATAAAGGTCATCCATGGATAAAGATCAACAAACATAAAATACATAGAATGTAATAAAAATGAATGAATTTGAACTCAATTCACATTAAAATTCAAGGTTCAAGTAATAAATGGCTTGTGGAGGGAAAATTTTGGAAGTATTATTGTTCTTATAAATCTCAACCATTTTACAATGTAATACTTATGATTTTATAGGCAACATAAATCCCATGGGTCATTGATTACAATAGATAATGTGGCTGATGGAATTATATGAGCATTAGAAATTAAGACACATAATATCTCTACAATCATTTATGGATAGATAGAATTAATTAGAGATCCTGATTATATCCTCAACTTATGGTGGTACTTATCTTGATCCTACATCTATCAACTTAGCACACTCTCTCATTTGTTGTATAGTAACCAATATTTAATTACTCAATAGCCATGGTCAATTTGCAAGTTTTAGTGTGAAATAATGTGGCTATGAATCTCTTGGGATGACTACCTTGGAATATATTTGCATAATTATATTTCTTATGGTTTTGATTATTCTCCCTATAGAGTCCCATTCCATGCCCATCATTAATATACTCTTTTGTGTTGTATGATTTGGTGATGATCTCAATGTACATGCCATACTTTTGGTGGGTGCCATTATTAAACCATGTTTTGAATTCTACCATCTAATCTATTATTTCTTATGAGAATTGATCTACTACTTGATCAAATTAATAGTGTAGTCAAATTATGGATTTTGATAGTTTTGATGTTTGGATGGACTCTCAAATTCAATCTCATGTCTTGTTCATTATATAACAAACATATCTCAATGTTGGTGAGTCCCTACCATGTGTCTACTCTTCACTAATTTAGATATTAGGCAAATAATTAAAATAGATGCTAACTATCTCTATGTGATGAAGTGATATTTTTTCACATGGAAACAATTGTTCACTCACTACTTTGACACACATCTTAATTTGTATGAAATTCCCCAAGGCTATGAAAAAGTGGGATTTCTCCATGTTGTGTCATCCCATTAATATACTTACCCATGGTATTTGACATTGTACACATATATCCAAGATTATTAGTCAATATCATTACAACATATGTAAATATCCCACTAACTTGCTTAATTTGGCATTTTTCTGACATCATAACTTTCATGAGACAAACTTTGAAGAAAATGAACTAAGAGTTTAAAATACTTTTGAACAGGGGATGTGATCACCAAGATGTGAATAACTATTTAATGGTGTTAGGAGGATTGGATCGGATCACTAACATATTGAAAACCCAAGAACCCATCAAGATGTCACCCAAGGCCCATCAACTTTAACATAGTGTCCCCTTGAAACTGACACCAAGATAAGTTTGAATTTGACTAAGTGATAAAGTTCTTTTTTTCAAAAAAATCTTATAGGATATAAGGGTGATTTGTGTTCATTGAGAAGGCCAATAATAAGGTTGGGAATATTATAACAAGGCTGAGAAGATCCATAAAATTCCTAAGTGATGAAACTTGTGTGGGCTCGACCTCACACTCATCTGATTTCCCCTAATTGTTTAAGCCTTGATAATCCTTCAAGTGATCTAAATATTTAAACTAAATTTTATGTGGCCTCATTCCAAATAAAAACTCTAACTATTTTTATATAAAAGGCCCTAAGACCATTTTTTATTGAAATTTTGTGAAGTAAAAGACAGCCATTTTTTGTGGATTTTCAGTGAACTTTAGAAATCCTACATACCTTCACTTAAAGCTGAAATCTTGGAAAGAATGTTGTTCCTCCATGGTGATCATAAATGGTAAACATTATGGTAAAATCTATGGGTTGAGTGCCTATTAAGTGCTTAGACTAGTTATCTTAAAAATAATTAATTGGGCATGGAGTCATAAAAGCTTAAAACTCCTTGATTTGGAAGTACAACACTATTATAAATGCTCAACCTAAAACTAAAAATTGATGACAAATCATTTGAAAATAGTCTCAATTTTTATATATAATATACTCCTTGAATTTATCAAATCTTGATGATCTCCTTTAGACACCATTCTATCTACCATGATACATAATTATGGCTTGCCTTTAGACTTGTTACCTATGTAGACACCTAAATCTAGAGACCAATAACCTCCAACCAGGCTTTTGACCAATTTACACCAAAGTGCATAATTTGGCTTAAAAACACTAAATCATGTTAGAAGCTTTGAAATTGATATATTAAAGTGTCTATTTTTTCTAGGGTATCCCTAAATGGGGTAATTAATTTTATGGGCCAACTAACTTTGGTCAAATCATTTGAGTCAAAATGCTAATTTTGCACCCAAGTGCCCTAGATTGCTCTTTTCTATAAAATATCTTACATGAGACATGTGCCTTTTTTAATTTGGTTTTGACATCATCATAAATGGGATAACAAATCCAATGCATCTAACATCACATCCTAATTCCCATCTAGTCAAATTTTAGGCCAATAACAAGGCATTCTGATCAATATGAGTAATTTGTGGAAAGGGTACTTAATCATGCTTAAGAGATAATAAAACCAAATTAGAGCCTAATTAATAATTCTATGGAAAATTTTGAATAAATTCATTTTGGGAATTAATATTGAATATCTTCATCATTAGGCAACCTCATTTCTTGGGAAGACATTCCTAGGCCATAAAATGCTAGAAATGTCAGGATTCATGCCTCCCATGCCTCATCAAAGCCCTTCCATGCCTATTCAGTTACCCTCTATCCCAAATATTAATGGTGATATTTTTAGAATGAATTTAATAGTTGGATTTATCCATGGCCACACATCTCAATCATGAGATGAATGGTCATGGTTGATCCTCAAACCATTCCAAAAGTCCATAAATAACAAGCTTCAAAGCCATAATTTTAAGCTCTCATATGCCAAAGTTATAATGCTAATTTTATTCTAAAGCTTCATGAAAAAGAATGTTATAATTATAAAATATTTATCCAAGCCAAACCAAGCCAATCTAAAACCACATAAGGTGCCAAGGAGAGATGGAGGTAGCCAAGCTTCCATTGATATAGACTTCATGATCACAAACTAAGCAAACCACTACAACAAGCACATTGGACCATCAAAGGAAGGTAAAAGAAGGTTTATTTTACATTTTAGTTATGTTTTCCATTCATTTATTTAAACTATGTTCCCCCTTTGATATAAGCTTAGGGTGTTAGTTTAGTGTGTTTTTGAATTGTTTTGGTTTATTAACTAACACAATACTAATCTCCCCCTATTGTAACCCTATGTTCATAACCTAAGACATCTCTTTATAACTGAAAGTACCTCCAATAAAAGATAAAAAAACACACAACCATTCTAAGGTACTTCAAAGAAGATAAAAGCAAATAAATTATGTAAAATGTGCATGTAGACAATTAAGGAAAAGAAAACACTTCACATGCCCTAAAATAACCAATCAGAAAGTTATATAAATAAATCCATTGATTAGTTCTATAAAATAGTTACCATTTATTAACAATTTAGAATGATTTTAATTTTGAGGATATCCAAATGGAAGTGGAGAATAATTTTATCATTTTTAAATTGATGGAGCACTTTTTTGAGGATGTAAACAGAAACAAACTCACCTACCCAACTGATTTGACTATAAATGTAGTTGTCTTGGATTAGATAAGTAGTTTGATTATGACCTTTTAAATTCTAATGTTTGTTATCTAAATTAAGTACATGTAATTACTTCCATTTATAATCCTCTAACAAAGATAGGTATCTAATGGGACATCCCTTTGACAAGATAAAGTTTAGATAGTCAATGTTGATCTCATAGTTAGGTTTTGCTACTCTATCATCTAGATGATTATAATGATCTTGTTCTAGTTATTAAATTGGAATCACATCCATTTCTTTCTATTGTTAATTCTACTCATGGGTTTCTTATTTATTATATGTTCATTTTATGTCAAGGCTTGAGTATAAGTATTAAAGTTCATCCCAAAATAAGTCTTCTTCTAGCTCCTCTTTTCTCTTCTCAAAGATTATTTCTTACCTCCAAAATAAATTATAAAGCAAGCATAATTAAAGGGTTTGAATTAATTTGTATTGGAAAAATTATTGCATAAAAGTTTCATTTAGAAGGGTTTAAATATCTCCCACATCCTAAATTATGGTCTCTTAGGTTGATTTAAGACATTCAACCAACTCTTCTTGGATATGAGTGAGGTCCTAGATTTCAATCTCTATTTCCTCCTCATTAAAACAAAACCCATGCTAAATAAAATTGAACCCCTTATTTTTCCATGTTGAATGTAAGCTCATCCATCTAAGAAATCACTTCATCACTATGCTTATAAATATTATCCAGACTAGAGAAAAATATATTCTCCTCATCAAGAATATCTTCTTCCTCTCCATCCTCATTTATTTGCTCACTATTATGATTCTCTAGTTGATCATACTCATTCTTTTCTTGCAATGGGTCTGATCTCTGATTTGGTTTAGTGATAGAAAGAGGGTTTCCAATGACTATTTCCTCACCATCTTCACTCAAAATATCCTCCTCATTAAGATGGTCCTCACTTTATCTCCGTACAATGGGTCCTCCTTTGAAAAGGGAGATGGTGACAAGGAAAGAGGGACCAATTGGTGAAATATGAGTACAGGGCATTGTGTGAATATCTTACTCATGATTTGGATTTGGGGTTGAATAATAATTCCTATAATTTGGTATCTTTCTTGGCCTAGCTTCTAAAATCTTTTCCTCTTCTTGATTTGGAATTGGTATGAGAAGAGTGTTCTTAACAAGTTTTGGCATCTTGAAATTAGGATGCTTGGTCAAAGAAGGCTGCTATGGTTGACCTTGAGGATATTTAGGAATAATGGTTGTTTTGGAGGGTTATTCCTAGGGGATGGTAGGATAGATTTATATAGGAATAAATTCTTTTGAAATATGGAGACTTATAAAACATGATTTCTTAATGTAATGAAACTTACTTAAGAGTTTAGATTGTTTACATTGCTTGAATCTTGGTATCTTAAATATGGGAGACTCATCTTGAGTGTGTTAATCTTAGGCTATATTAGTTTCTTATTTTAAACTAGGAATAAAATGAATAGATGGGTCACCTGAGATTCAAAATTTTATACCTACATAAATAGTTGATGCATCTACTTCTCCTTGGCCAAAATCTACCTATCCAAGCACTCTTCATGATGTCTTTCTCACACAATAACCTCTTGTTTATGTAAATAATATTGAAAATTAAGTTCTTCCTATTACCTATGATACTCATCTCTTTCAATATCCATCATCTATTATTGGTAATCGAACCATATATCATTGATGCTTTGTTGGGGATGATTAGGAAGATCATAATGTTTATTGGGAGAAACATAACCTTTTACATGTTGGTTATAAACATGATATGGCTTCCACAAGGGATGATCTAAGGTGGGAGGGAGGTAAACATTAGGAGAAGGATGATAACCTTCTATGATAGGGATATTTGGGATAAAACCAACAAAATTTTAAGTCTAACATCGATGGTAGGAGGGCATAAGAAATGTAGTTGGAATAAAAGGAGGGAAAGGACATAATTCCTAGGGTAATATGACATGTTATATCATTAAATTTTTTTATTTTTTTTTAAATATCCCTCAAATCATAAGTTAAAAATTAGGTATTCATCTTGAATAATAAGTACATACTAGGAGAGTCACTGGGGGATTATATTAATTCTAAAGAATGGAAAAGATCAATAACATCACCTAAATCCTAACCTTTGATAAATATTAAGCACTTTGACTACTTAAATAGTATATTTGATCTTGAGAGTCACCATGTTGTTAAATAAAAAACCTTAAATGGTAAGATACATTGAATAACACGCCATAATATTTCAAAATATAATGTAAGAATCATCAAAATATCACATCAAATATGTAAGAAAATATTATCACTGAAACTGTGCACCTATTGAATTAGAAGAATTGGTTCAGTGCAATAATTGGATTGTATCCCAAGGTATGGGACACTTGCACTCTTTGGAATGAACCTTTAGAGTATTCTAGCTTCTTTCTAATCTAAATTAATCTAATTTAAGATCAACATGCAAGCCTACAAATGCTGAAATAAATTCTACATCTAATCCTAATTCTAAAATTCTATGGTAAAGGGAGAGAGGGATTTGCAAAAATATAAAAATGGTGATACACCAAGACTAGATAGAACCACTCTACAAGCTTTGAAGAACACACTACAAATTGTAAATAAGTTAATATTACATAAAATACAAAATGGGTAATTCAGTTGAATAATTGTTACATATAAAGGTGTGAGAACATAATATATCATAGAGAGGGATGATAGATAGTCCATAGATAATGCATACACACACCTGAATGATACCATGTCATATTTTTTAGGATCTTGGATCCTTTTATAGAATATTGATCAAATCTATGTATAAATAAATGAAATCATATATAAATTAGAAATGAGGAAGAAACTTGTCTTCACATGACAATATTGTAAAATATGGCTGGTTACATAAAATTGCATTAACATGTCTTTATTACTTCCAAAAATGAAAAGAAGAGTACATATAGAAAAAATTAGGGAAACATGAAGAAGCTTCTAATTTTCCTAATTAGATAATTATATTAAAATATAATTAGCCTATGTGACCCTTTTATAAATAACCTTAGGAAGCTTAATTAACTTATAATGGCCATATGACATATAGGCAAAACCCAATGGAAAAAATCACTCCACTAAACCCCCCCCCCCACCACACTTAAATGTAGCTTAGGTGAGATGAGCATTGGGTCTTAGCATTGGAAGCCTGATGTGGTGCCCAAGTACATAGTGAATAAATTCCATGTGAGGAAGAATAATGTGAAGTAGATCTAACCCCAATGAGAGCTTATAGATAAATGAATTTAATCTCTATGAAGGGCTTGGTCAGTATATCTACAATCTACTCTAATGTTGGACAATACTAAAGATAAATGACTTGCTCATTAATAATATCTCTAATGAAGTGAATGTGAATCTCTATGTGCTTGGTCCTTTGATGGAGAACCAGATTCCTAAAAATATGGATAGTGCTTTAGTTGTCATAGTAGATAATTATTGTCTTATGAAACTAGATACCAAACTTAGTGAGAATCCCCTAAAACTAGATTTACTTAGAGGTGGAATTTATATCCCATTTATAATCTACTTCTATAGATGATAAATTAATTACATGTTACTTCTTTCTTAACCAACTTATTGGACCTAAACCAAGTGAGAAACTATAGCCTAAAGTTGAATTTTGACTATGAATATCTCTAGATTAATCTAAATCTATGTATCCAATCAAATCAACCATTACTCCTACTCTATAATGTATCCCATAGTTGTGTCAGCCTTGAATTTAGTGCATAACCACTTAGATGCTTTCCAATGTAATTCATGTGCCTCTTACATAAACTAGGAGACCATGCCAACTGCATAAGATATGTTAGATTTAGTATGTGTGAGATAGATACGACAGTCCACAAGTTATTGATATGTAGTTTCATCAACCAATGGTGTAGGATAATTAACATCAAGCTTCAAAACAAACAAGAAGGGAGCAAGATCAGGCTTAAAATTAGCCATGTTAAACCTTGTAAGCAAATCAAGAGAATACTTGGATTGTGATAAAGTTATCTCAGAGTCTAACTGAATGATTTCAATCCTGAGAAAGTAATGCAACAATCCCATGTCTGTCATTGAAAATCTATCTAAAAGTGTTGTTTTCACTACTAAGATGGATGATTGTGAGCTCCATGTAATCAAAAAGTCATCCACATAGATAACTAGGACAAATAAATAATCATCCTACCACAAGATGTAGACATTCAGATCTGAGTGGCATATAGTAAACCCAAATATGAGGAGAAATGAGTCCATCTTAAAATGCCACACTCAAGGGGCCTATTTGAGTCTACAAACAGATTTTTTTAAGTCTACAAACTAAGGAGGAATATTTCAAAAGCCTTATGGTTTCTCCATGTAGATTTATTATTTGAGGTCACCATGTAGAAAATCCCTCTTGACATCCATTTGGTGAACATCCCATTGATGTGCAACTATGATGGCTAGAGTAAGTTTGATATATATGTCATATTGGTTACAAGAGTAAATGTTTTGGTGTAGTCTATGCTAGGCACTTGAGAAAACCCCTTTACAACTAGATGAGCTTTGTACTTATCAATAGACCCATCTAAACCATTCTTAGTCTGATAAACCCATTTTCAATGGACTAATTTTATTCCTTTAGGAAGAGGGACCAAGTCCCATGCTTTGTTCTTGATTAGGGAATTATACTCCTCCTACATAGTAAAATCCCATTCTAGAATGCTAGATGCCTCATGAAAGGTTTATAGATCTAAGGCAATGGCCAAATAGGGATGTGAAGTCCCCTAAAACTATGAATGTGTTTGCCTTGTATCTAATGGATTTCCAACCCATTTTTCAACACTTTAAAGTGTATGTTTGGCCCAAATGTGACCAAAATTGTATGAGATTGGATAATCAAGAGGTGAGCCATCATCATCTAAAGTGTGGGTGTGATATGGAAGAGGATAATCCTCATCACTACTTTCATCACTTGAACTTGAAGAAGAAGAAGAGTCATCATGATCATAAAGAGGATTTTGAGGTGGATCTAAGTCACTATTTGAGGTGAAATCAATGTCCTATGAGACTTTTGAAGAGTTTGGAGTGATAATAATTAGTTCAAGTGGACCCTCATAAAACTTGACACTCCTTTCAATAAAAAAATCATGATTTTTAGGATGGAAAATCCTATATCCCTTAGTACCCTCTACATACCCCATAAAGATACAATACTAACTTTGAGGGTCCATTACCTTGCATTTATTCTTGGGAATATGGGCCATTGTTGGTGATCCAAAACACTCAAAAGTGATCTACTATGGGCTCATGACAATTCCAAGATTTAAAAGGATTGATTCCTTTTATGGATTTATGTCGAACAGGGTTCTAAATATAGCACACATAGTTGATTGCTTCAACCCAAAACTGAGGAGCAAGAGACTTTGATTAAAGCATGTAGTTGGACATTTCTTTCAAGGTATGGTTCTTACATTCAACCACACCATTATAGTGAGGACTATATGGAATAGTGTGTTTCATCTAAATTCCTTCTAATGTGTAAAACTACTCAAACCTATTGTTGACATACTCTCCACCATTATCAGTCCTTAAGTTTTTTATGGAATAGTGGTATTGCTTCTTCATAAGTGCATTGAAGTACTTGAAGTGATCAAAGACCTTAGATTTATTTTTGAGGAAAAACACCTAGGTGTACCTCAAAAATTCATTGATGAATGTGAGTATGTATATAGTCCTATTGAATGAATTTTTTGGAAATATACCTACTATGTCACTATGGATAATTTCTAGCTTTTATTTAGCTCTCCTTGCTTTGCCCTTATCATATTTCTCTTATGGATGCTTAAAAGGAATGTATCCATTGTATAGGCCATCCAATAATTTGAATTTAGGCAAACCTAAAACCATGTCTTGATGACTGAGTTTTTCCAAGTAATGGTAGTTTAAATGGCCAAATTTTTCATGCCATAGTTTGTTCACTCCATCTACATGAGTAAGTAGTACAACTAAGGAATAATCTAGGGTAAATTATGAGAAGATATACATCCTATAATAATGATTGGCTTTCCAATAAGCCACTATAGTGTCACTATGGAACTCCTTAATAACCATTGAATCAAGTGTAAACTCAACTTGTTTCTCTACACCTATATGAGTGATTTGGTACACTGATAAAAGATTGGTAGATAATGAAAGAACACATAAAACACCATTGAAGGTCCCATCACTTAATTAAATATATCCTTTACCATTTAATTCTACCGAAGTGTCATCACCCATTAGAATTAAAGGCACATAATATGGCTCTATTTCTAAAAATAGATCCTCTGAAGAGGCCATGTGGTAGGAAGCACCTGAGTCAATAACTAAAGTTGAAGGCTGAGAAGTTACTAAAGTGTCTTACCCTTATTTTTAACCTTTTTTCATCTTTAGCCTTTATAGAATCTTAAGTCAAAATTTTTTGAGTTGAATACTCAAGAACACTAATGTTATTATTTTCAAACATCTTAGTCAAGGTGTCAATATTCTTTTTATGCACTGAGATTCATCATGCCCAAGTTTCTTATAAAATTTGCATTTGAATTTCTCGTTCTTAGTTTCCCACTTGATAAGGACTCATTTGATGATTCCTTAGACTTGGAATCTAATTTCTAATTCTTTTTATGCTCATGATCTTTTTTAGACTATATATTCTCCTATTTACCACTACTAGAAGTCTTCTTCTTGACCTGACTGACAATCAAGGCATGTGATTTTGAAGACTTTAGTGCACCCATTTGAACCAAATTATCTTGATTCTAAGTCTTATTGGTAATAAAATCATCAAATAATGGAATTTTATAAGTGTATCCAAGTGCACATTTGGTAGCATGAAATGTATATATGAAAATTGAATAGTCATGACCCATTTTTTCAAGCATAGATAAAATCAACTAGTCATCTATT
Source organism: Torreya grandis (assembly GCA_037957365.1). Taxonomy (NCBI): domain Eukaryota; kingdom Viridiplantae; phylum Streptophyta; class Pinopsida; order Cupressales; family Taxaceae; genus Torreya; species Torreya grandis. The sequence goes on from JARHVA010002324.1 coordinate 692,111, forward strand.
TTCTCAATGCCACATTTTTCAACTATAGTCTCAGTGATTTAAGATTTGTAAATAATTATTATAGGGTGTCATAGTTACCTAGGCTCAATGTGATGAGCTCATTCTCTAGCTCCTAACCCCTCATGATGTCTTACACTCTAAAAAGCTTATCTAGAATGTTTCATAGTTCATTGAGAGTTTTTGTAGATTCAACATGAAATAGGATGTCGACAAATATTGGGAGGCATAAGAACACATAGGACTCATCAAATATGTTATACTACTTAACCTTTTATACATCTATAGATGGATTGTTTTCCTCACCCATAGTGATCTAGTAGAGCCCTTTACCTCTCAAGTTGAGTTGCATTTTAGACTTCCATTAGAGATAGTTAAATAGTATGAATGGTTCAATGTTTAAATCTATTAGTATAGATTATATTGAGATAGTTTAAAAAATTGAAATTAAAGTAAAGAATAAATTTCACATAGTATACATATCCCCTTGAATTATCAATAAGACCCTCCCTTATGTTATAATGCAACACACACTCAATATTGGATGTTGAACACTGTCAAGAATGCTTCTATGAAAAATTAGTGTCAAATAGTATGAGAGGGACATCGAGCACAACTGATAATGCATCCAAGAAATAAGGTATACAAAATTTGAAGTGAGTTTTAAGCCATTACACCATGAAAAAAATAGATTTTATAAAAGGTCTAAAATATTATCACCAGTACATATATCTTGAAAAAATATGCACTTTGAAAAAAATAACACCCAAAAAAGAGATATACATTAAAATTTATAGCACTTACAAGTTCTTACTATGCATATTCTTGAAGCCTTTCCAAAAAAGGAAAGTTTTTTCCCAAAAAAGATAGAAATGACCAAAAACTCAAGTAATGTTGCCCTGCAAACATAAGAAGTAAAGACCCTCCAAAATTTTTATTTGGTCCACCAAAATTAATTTAGGTTTATTGAACTACTTTACTTGAGAAGTAATCATCCTTTGAAGTAACGACCCTTTGAAAACCTGATTTTGTCTTTCTAGTGTAATCTATGTTTTCTAGACTACTTTACTTGAGAAATAATCAACATTTGAGAACTTGAGTAGAGTTGTTATATAACCCTAGTTTGGTCTATAAAGATTAATTCAATTTTCTTAGATTGCTTTACTCGACAAGTAATTTCCATTCACAAACTTGAGTAAACTACTTCCCCAAACCCAAGTTGGTCTATGGGAAAGTAATATGGGTTTTCAAACCTTGATTACTTAAATTCTTAGATTTCAAGTAAAGCAAATTCTATAACCTAATTGACTCTGTAGGTGAGTAATCAAACTTATCAAACAACTTAACTTAAAAAATTGAAGTTTACTCACCGTTGAAAGTCTGAGTTGTGCTAGCTAAGTAACATCTCTTCAAAAGTTTGGATCAGTCAGCGAACTCTACAAAGCATAAAACTTGAAGTTGATCAACAATTGAGATTAAGTAATGACCTCTTATAGATCTAAGTAGCATAGAGGTTTGATGGCACATAAATTTAGGCAAGCCAAAAATGTCCAAAATACTTTAGTTATGAAAAATATGAAAGCGACCCATTTGAGATTTTGGTCCAAGGAAGAAAAACTAAAAGGCATTTTTACATAGAAACATAGTGAGTATAGATTTTTGTTTAAAACAAAAAATGGGGCCTTTAAAGGCCAAAAAAGATAAAATTTTCACTGTTCTAGAACTAAGTTGAGTTTACAGTCGATCCTAAGGTTTTGACACCTTCCAAAACTAATGGCACAGTCAGTTTTGAGATCAAAATCTCTAATAGAAATCTTTCCATGAATTCTCTAAAGAATCCTAACAAAACCTTCTTTTTTACTGGAATAGATAATCTAGCAATATTTCACCATATATATTACTACAATACTGGCAAAAATGGCTCTGATACCATGTTAGATTAGCCATGATCTTAGATCCTTTTACATTAGATTAAGTAAATATATGTATAAAGTAATGGAATCATAGATAAATTCAAAAGGAGGAAGAAGCTTGTCTTCACACAATAATATTGAAAAATATGGTTGCTGGCATAAAATCACATTAACCTATCTTTATTACTTCCAAAAAGGAAAAGTGGGGTACATATAGAGAAAATTAGTAAAACATGAGGAATCCTCTAATTCTCCTAATTAGATAATTACATTAAAATATAATTAGCCTATGTTAGCCTTTTATAACTAACCTAAGGAATCTTAATTAATATATAATGGCCATAAGGCCGTGTAGGCAAAACCCAATGGAAAAAATTACTTCACTAACAGAATATGCATAGAATATGATTTGGAAATGAATTATAAGTTATACATAGAGATACTAGGATTATAAACATTTAAAGGAATGAATTCATCCCTAAACAAAGATCAATAAACACAAAATGCACATAGAATGCAAGAAGAATGAATGGAGGTGAACTAAATTTTCATAAAAATTCAATGTTCAGGTAGTAAAGGGCTCATAGAGGGAAAATTTTAGCAACATTAATGTGACTAAAATTGCTGACTATTTTATAATGAAAGTCTCAAGATTTTATAGGTAACAAGAAGGCCATGTGTCATTGATTACAATATATAATATAGCTAAAGGAATTAAATAAGCATTAGAAATTGAGACACATAATCTCTTTGCAATTAGATATGGATGGCCAAAATTAATTGGAGATCATGACTATGTCCTCAACATATGTTGGTGCTTGTATTGATCTTGAATCTATCATCTTAGCACACTCTATCATTAGTTATGCAATAAATAACATTTAATAACTCAATGGCCATGACTTAATTTTTAATATTACATGTATACAAATGTGGCTATGGATCTCTTAGGATGACTATCTTAGAATATCTTAGCATAGTTCTACCACTTCTTCTTTTGATGTTACTCCTTATAGGCTCCTATACCATGTCCATCATTAAGACATTCCTTTATCTTGTATGATCTAGAGATGATCTCAATGTACACACCATGATTTTGGTTAGTGTCATTATTCAATAATGTATTGAATTTTTCCATTTACTCAATTATTTCATAGGGGAATCAATCTACAACTTTTTCAAATTGAGAGCACAACCAAAACATGGATTTTAATGTTTTTGATGGTACCATGGGTCATGAAATTTAGGATCATGCCTTGTTGGATAAACATCTAACATGTCATCAGTACTAGAGAGTCCCTAACACATGGTTTCTCCTCATTAAAATGTTTGGTCTAGAATTCAAATGGATGTTAACTGTTTTCATGCAATGAAGTGATATTTTTCCATTTGACAACATCTCACTCACTACCTAGATGTACTTATCAATTTGTATATACTAACCTAGGGCTATGGAGCAATGATATTTTTCCATGTTTTGTTATCCCATTAATATATTTAATCAATGGCTTCAACATTATACAAACATCTCTAGAATGTTGAGTCATTAAGATCAAGACATGTGAAACCATCTCACTAACCCATTTACTTTAGTATGTTTCTAACATCATCATTTTCATTAGGTAAAGTTTTAAAAAATCAACTAATTTTTTAAAAGACTTTTGAATAGGGGATGGGATTGCCTTGAGCTATAAATGAATGTCTCTTGGTGCTAAAAGGCTTTGACTAGATCCATGACATATTGACAACCTATTGACTCCATAGTTAATTTCACTTGAGCTAGAGATGTACTAGGATGGGTGACCTCTCAAGAAATATTGGTGCTTCACCCCTGTGAGCATCACCTAGATGTAATGAGTGATAAAATGGACCATTCACATAAGCTATTGGTCAAATATTATTGACCATCTCATAAAAATGGGTCAAGAGTATGACTCAAATCTATGCAGTGAATCTTGAAATATTATAAATTGCTATAATATGAAAATACACACTTAAAAAATGAATGAGCCCAAAGGATGATCCATATTGGATGATTCACAAATTAAAAACACTTGATGAAGGTTTTATGAATGGGGCAACAATCTAAGTGGGTTTAACTATTGAGGTAACTCCATAGTTAAGTGTGCTTGAGCTAGAGTAGTACTAGGATGGGTGACCTCTCAGGAAATCTGGTGCTTCACCCCTATGAGCATCACCTAGATGTAATGAGTGTTAATGTGGACCATTCACATGAGTGATTGGTCAAATATTATTAGCCACCTCATTGAAATGGGTTAAGAGTATGACTCAAATCTATGTAGTGAATCTTCAAATATTTTAAATTACTATGCTAGGAAAATACACACTTCAAAAATGAATGAACCCAAAGGATGATCCATATTAGATGGTTAATAAATTAAAAACACTTGTTGAAGTTTTTAAAAATGGGGTAGCAAGATAAGTGGGTTTAACTATGGAGTTAACTACATAGTTAAGCATGCTTGAGCTAGAGTAGTATTGGGATGGGTGATCTCTTGAGAAATCTTGGTGCTTTAACCCTGTGAGTGTCACCTAGATGCAATGAGTGATAACATGGAACATTCACATGAGTCATTGGTCAAAGAGTTTTTATCACCTCATAAAAATAGGTCAATATTATGAATCAAATCTACGTAGTGAATCTTAAAATATTATATATTGCTATGTTTAAAAAATACACACTTTAAAAATGAATGAGCCTGAAAGATGCTTGATATTAGATGGTTCACAAAGGCACAACACTTAATGAAGGTTTTGTAAATTGGGTATTAATCTAAGTGGCTTTAACTATAGAGGTAACTCTTTAGTTTTGCACACTAGAGCTAGAGTAGTACTGGCATGGGTGACTTCTCAATAAATTCGGGTGCTTCACCCCTGTCAGCATCACCTAGATGAAATGAGTGATAATGTGGACCATTCACATGAGTGATTGGTCAAAGAGTATTTAACACCTCATAAAAAAAGGTCAAGAGTATGTCTCAAATATATGAATAGAATCGTAAAATATTATAAATTTCTATATTGTGAAAATACACACTTCAAAAATGAATGAGCCCAAAGGATGCTCCATATTGGATGGTTCACAAAGGCACAACACTTGTTGAAGGTTTTTTAAATGGGTTATAAAGATAAGTGGGTTTAAATATGGAGGTAAATCCATAGTTAAGCATGCTTGAGCTAGATCAGTACTGGGATGGGTGACCTTTCAAGAAATCTTGGTGCTTCACCCCTGTGAGCATCACCTAGATGCAATGAGTGCTAATGTGGACCATTCAAATGAGTGATTGGTTCAAGAGTATTGACCAACTCATAAAAATGTGTCAAGAGTATGACTTAAATCTATGTAATGAATCCTAAAATATTGTAAATTGATATGCTATGAAAATAACAATTTTGAAAATGAATGAGCTGAAAGGATTCTCCATATTGAATGGTTCATAAAGGCACAAAACTTGCTAAAGGTTTTTGAAATGGGGTAGCAAGCTAAGAGGGTTTAAATATAGAGGTAACTCCATATTTAAGGTAACTTGAGATAGAGTAGTATTCGAATGGGTGACCTATTAGGAAATCTTGATGCTTCACCCCTATGATCATCACCTAGATGTAATGAGTGATAATGTAGACCATTCACATGAGTTATTGGTCAAAGAGTATTGACCACCTCATAAAAATGGTTTAAGAGTATGACTCAAAACTTCATAGTTAATATTAAAATATTATAAACCTAATAACCCATCAAGGCATCACACAAGGCCCATCAATTTTAACATAGTACCCCAAAACCATCATCAAGAAAAGCCCAAAATTGACTAAGTGTTAAATTTATTCTTATTGTTCAACTTGTACAATCTCTGGGAGTAATTTTTTCTCACTAATAAGGTTGATAAGAATGTCAAGAACATTATAAGAAGGCCAAGAAGATACTTAAAATTCCTAAGTGGTAAAACTTACATGGGTCTGACCTCACACTCATATGATTTCCCCCCAAATTGGCTAAGCCTTGATAATCCTATAGGTGATCTAAATATTTAAATTGAATTAGATGTGGTCTTCTTTAAAATAGTGTCTCTAACTAACTTTTTGAAAAATGATTGAAGATCATCCTTTCTTGAATTTTTTAAAGTAAAATAAAACCATTTTTTATGGGTTCTAACTAAACTTTGAAAATCCTACATTCCTTCACCTAAACATTGAAGCTTGTAAATAAGGTTTCTCCTCAATTGTGACCAAAAATGGTTAATAATACAATTGGATTTAAAATTTTATGATGGATTAGAATATTTTTCTAAGAATCTAGAAGGAAAAACGTGAAACTGATCTAACCAAATGAGGGATAAGTTTCACATGTATTATGATGGTGAAACTAAGTAGAGGTTCTTAGGAAACCCATTAGAACATGTTAATATATGGATAATAGTGTGAATTAAGAATATACTTAAAAATATAAATGATCATAGACTGAAAAAATCTATTATTTAGTTATAGATGGTATATTTACACAAAATAATGTAGTCTGAGTAGATACATAACATTTAGTATTATTCTATATGACTAAATAAATTTATATAAGTAAATCATTCACTATGTATATAATAATGATAAAGGACATTAAATAAAACCATTACTTAAATTTATAAGAATACAATTGAGTTATATATAGATATTCTACAAGGTGTTGTCATTTCATATTTTTACTTTTGCTACAAATAAGGGAAAGACTCATCAATTCTAAAGAATCTTGACATGATTTAAAATGTTGAATACATACAAAAAGAGATGTAAAATACAAAATATTGTGAGTCACATACATTTCCAATGATTTTTTATCCCTATTTATTACCAACACTTTCTTAAACTTAAACAATTGTCTCATCCCAAGATAAATGCGTATGCAATGTACCTAGTGTTGATGTTGGAAACTATGGTTATTTTTAAGGAGCTAGACAAAAACCATAAGTTATAATAATTTATCAAAGTGTTGTTTACTAGTTTTTACCTCTCGTGTACTTATTATCTACCCTTTTTGGTTTTTAACTAAGTAGTGTACTATTATACTATCCTTACATGTTTGAAATAGAATAGAATAACTAGGTGGTCACCCTTTATGGGTTTTTGACCAACCTGACCCTACTCCTAATGTTCAAGGTCTTCCTACTATAAAAGGCTTCAAAAATGAAAAACTAAAGTGTTCATAATAGCTACAATGAATGTTTCATCATGGAATTAATTTTTTAATCTAGAGGAGGCCACAAATATGGTTTTGATTTAGATCTTGAAAAATAAGTTGTTACTATAAAATATCTTGCTAAAAGTAGTTGTTATGGTTGAGGCACATATTGTGTAACTAATCTTGTCACCAAATAATGGACCCTATGGTAGGGTGTTCAATCTTCCACCATATTTTGGAAAAATTGGAATCCTTATAGGTATGTGGGTGTACCTATAGTATAATTAGACCTCTAGGTTTAAGGGCTAGCTCCTTGAATATGCCTTGAAGTGCTTATCACATAGGCTAGTTGATTGTTTTTAGGAAAAAAGATATAAATTTTCATGAAATGGAACTAATATATTAGGGTGATACACTAGAAGGATTTAAAAAATACTATCATACTTCTTTCACTAAGATACAAGGCTTATAACACTAGTTTAAAAGCCCTATAATGCTCTAACATTAGTATTTCAATATGAAGGCAATGTAAATGAAGACTATCTAAGGTAAGTGAAACCATAGATCAATTGTAGATAAAAAAGGATTATTTTAAACTTGAGAATAGATCCATACACTTAACAACACTTCACATGACCTATTAGAGTGAATTCACTTGCATCAAACATTGAAAGATTGAGAGAAAACAAGGATAAATAGATATCTCTTAACTATTCACTATACATCTCTTCACACACATTGATAAGATGAGATATTAACTCAAACCATATTGTATTTATTGTTATAATTCAAATTAAAATGTAAAAATCATTAGTTATTTTCCATACATGGTGTGGTATTAGTCTATAAGAGCTAAAATGGCTACTACTTATAGGATTTGAGAGAGAAGAAAAGAGAATGAAGTCCAAGAGTCACTAGGACATGTGTCATGTTGAGAAAAGGAGTTAAAAATTTAGGATAGATGGATATGGAATAGACCATGAAATGTCTACTTGGAAAAATGTCCCTCAAAACATGAAACTCTTAAAATGTGGTGTAGGATTCCTCATTACTTGCTTAGAAAACTGCCTTCATCATTTGGCCTCCTTGGAATTTCTAAAGCTGACTAGGGATATATGTGATGATTGAACTAAAAGGGAGGGGTTATAGATGTTAAAACATGCATTTTTTTCATCCTTAATAATTGGGATTATTTTGGACATGAGATATCACTGACTTCACTCTAAATAACACTTCATTCACTCACCTTACACACATGGCACTAAGATTGTCTTCAATTTTATAATATGATGTATAAATAGTAGTGAATGACACTTATTAGGAACCATAATGGCCCTATATTCCTTAGGTATACCTTAAAAAGTCCTCCCAATTGAGTTTTTCACCCTCTCGCTAGCTTGTACACTATGCCAGTTTTGACTCATTAAGGTGAAGGCACTTGTGCACTTAAATGGGGGAAAATACACATTATGAGTTATATTAAGTCTCAATATCTCTCTCAAAGTGGATTTAACCATTTGAAACCTTTTTGTACTTACATAACACCAAAAAATCTCAAATAAATTGATTTCCCACCCTATCCATATAGGTAGGGTACAATTCAAGTTGATGGGGAGGATCTATGGAGATTCTTATAGAAACTAAAACCATTTCCCAAGTCATTCTATTCCATATCAATCTATGTCTTACTTCATCTTCCCAATAAGGTGTTTGGTAAGGGGTTGAGAGGGTTTATAGTGATTTTGACCTCTAATGATTATTTATAAAGTTTTGACATTGGATTTGCAAATAATTTCTAAAAGATAATGTTCAAGGCCTCCATCATCCCATAACTCCTCAGTCTCCCATGAAAATTTTCCAAGTAGGTATAATCTTTAAAATTTGCATACTCAAGCTCCTCTCTTCATTATATGTAGGCCTAATGTGGTTTGAGCCAATAAATGGTTTTTTTGGTCTCATTTACACTCCAAGAATTCAAATATACTTGAAAACTACCTATGAATATGTTATAACTCATTTCAATTCTATCTTTATGTTAGAAGTGAAAGTAGACCCACAAATGGATAATAGTCCTAGTCTAGATCAAGTAGGTCTACCTGCACACTTGTGAATTTTGACCATCATGTTAGGTTCCCAACCTATGTATATTGGTTTTCTTTTTATTTCATGTCTATCACAACCTTCCATATCTTGTTTCAAGGTTCATCAAGTTTTCAACTCATTCTCATAGCATTTGCCCTCTAAACCTATAGATTTGCATCTTTGGGGAGTACCCTCTATCTAAAAAAAAGGGTACTTACCTTATTATCTCATGAAAAATGGTGATATAAGGGCTTATATTAGGTGGTTTAGATGATATATGTAATATTTTAGGGTTTGATCACATTATTAGACCCGTAAAATGCTTCAAAACCCAAGATAAACCCTATGAACATTAATTGTGTATGGATTTTTTATTATAGACTATAGGTTATCCTATTAGAAACTTATTTAAAGCCATATTTACATGTTTTAAGAGTGTCATAGGATGGAAAATCTCATTTTTAAAGTGTTCACTATTCTCACAAACCTTTATCCAACCTTTTATTTCTTAATCTCACCTTCATTGGTCAAGTCTTCAGGTTGATTAACTGTGTTTTTGTCTTGAAAGAGGTGCATGTAGGTGGTCTTACATGTTTTATGCCTTTTATCACTATTACAAGACCTCATTTAAGTACATAAAGTCATTTCTTAATTCATATAGACTATTATCATCATGTTCATGCTATACCATCTTTTAAAACACCATGTTCTATCTCACTATCAACTACAGTCAGCTATAGTTGACTACCTTGGAGTAAAATGGGGTCCTTTATGTGGATATTATCCTTGAATAATGTGCTTAATACCTTTAGGTATTTTTAATCATTGGATATAAACTTCTATTAACAAATACTTGATTAAGAATTTTCCCATCTCTTAAAACTCATTTCATGATTTGGTGAGTCACTTACAGTCAAGATACAATTGACTTTTCTGAGGAAAGATGCATTATTGAAACACAAATAGAGGTCAACATCTTATAGACAAGGGTTGATGTCTTAGTGTTATAGATAAGGCAATGAATGAAAGGTTCGAGCAATGTGCACGAAATATGACCTAATGTTTCAGTCTTGGAATCTCACAACATGCTCAAATAAATTTTCACAACCTTTTAGGACTTGAAACATATTAATAACTTTCATTCCAACCTAGTTAACTATCTTCAAGGTACTTGTAGATGTGCATTAATGGTGTATGATTGTATGGAGGACTGAATTGACTATCACAATCTATCCTTTGTTAATTAAAGGGTCTTTGATTGGTTGTTTATGATTATGAGAAGGTATAAAAAATACTTGAACACTTAATTAATTTATATGGAAAATTTCACACTTCAATACACAATGACTGTAGATTATAACTTGTAGAAAGTTGACTATGTGACACATGTGAATGTGTGTTTCATCAATGCATGAACTTGTAAGACCAAGCACAGAAAGGAGATTATTGATATGACATGTGTTTTATTTATTTTTAGAATAATGGATTTTTATTCCTAATTAAATAAATGAGTTTGATTAGGGTAAATAAGTAAATAATGAACAATAATTAAGCCACTAATCTATGTAAACAGGTTATATTTTTAAATTGTCTAAAAATAGTAATAATAGAGATAAAATAAAGCTTAGTTGGAAACTAACTAAGATGGATGCTATAGGGTCTTAAAAAAATTGTAAAAGCTTGCAAGACTATCAAAAATAGGATCCTAGAGTTCATTTTTGGATTGGATGGAAGCACCAAAAGTAGGACACCCTAGTTTTCGGTGCTATAGTCCTTGTCTAGCGCTATTGTCTAGGTGATTTGAGTTTTTTGGGTTTTACTTAACAGATCTATGTTACACTATTAGTGAAATATCAAATCCTAAAAGTCCATGAAGATCATTATACATTTGTTTTAATCTTCAAATCCCTAGGAGCTCTTTATGCTTGAACTTGAATGGCAACTTGGAAAATACAGAAAAGAGGTTAGTGTGTAAAGGATACACTTGATGAACTTCACACCCTATGTGTGGGAATGATATGTAATGAAATTAATTAGATGTTCAAAAAAACTCACATAGAATAAATAGATATGAGAGATCACACATCTATAATTGATATCAAAGTAGAATATTGGATAGTATAGCAAAGCCACTTTGAGGGGGAAACCTCCACAACAATGTAGTAAGAGTAGAATAATTCATATATTAACCAATACCTCCTATATATAATATACTTATCCATGGTTATTCCATAGGCTTACCTATCTAAGAACATAGAGAAATGTAATGAGCATATAAAAGAGTTATGTAAGCCTTAAGTCAGCCACACATATCCCTAAACACACCAATGGTTAAGGGTGTATCATGACCCTCCCCTTCAAAATAATGTTGTCCTCAATGTTGAGGAAACTATAGATGTTACTTTATAAATGATTCATCCTCTCAAGTGAAATATTCACATGGTAGATTCTTCCATTTGATCAGGGACTCTATAATCACTCTAGACTGTAGCTACTTAGTGCACATGTAAAGGATCGCCTCAGGATCAAGAACAACTCTACCTTCCTCATCCAATTTTGATAAGTTTGTTTGAATGACAACTCTATGTCTAATTAATTTATTCAAGAATTATACTTGAAATACTTAATGTATATGAGTGGATGAAGGAAACTCTAACTTGTATGCCACATTACCATTTTTTTGAAAGATCTGATAAGGCCTATAATACTTAGGGGATAACTTATTATATTTTTTTGTTTCTTTAATGATATATGATTATATGGTTGTAAGTGAACAAATACCAAATCATCAATGTCAAAATGCCTCTCACTTCTATGTTTATCTATCTATTGCTTCATGTGATTCTAGGCCATAGCTAAATTTTCATGCAAGCTTGCAAGGATCTCCTATTAATGGTGAATATGTTATTCAACTACATGAACTTTAGGTTGGACCTTTAAGGTTGAAGTTATGGATGGAGGATGGTATCCATATAGTGACACAAATGGATACATTTTGAAATAACTATGAGTATAAGTATTATATTACCATTCAACAAGTGGCAACCAATGAACCCATTTATCTTGTTTATCAGAAACAAAACAATGGAGATATCCTTCTAGACATTTATTAACTACATTAGTTTGTCCATCAGTTTGAGGATGATAGGATGAACTATGAGCCAATTGGGTACCAAAACATGCAAATAACTTAGTCTAAAAAGTACTAATAAAAATGGGATCTCTATCATTGATAATGATCTTAGGGGTCCCATACAATTTTTGAAATATATTGAGAAAATTAAAAGCTACTATACTAGTAATTAATGGTTGTGATAAAGAAAAAATGAGCATACTTACTGAGATGATCCACAACAACCATGATAACATTTTGACCATTAGATCTCAATAACCCTATAATGAAATCCATAGATACCTCTTCCAAATGCTAGCTATAGATGGATAAAGGTTGTAAACGATAGAGTTTTAATGGTTTTGCCTTTGTTTTATTGACAGATCATACATTCAACCACATATTTATGGACATCCCCCTTGAGTCTTTCCTAAAAAAAATCCTACTAGATTTTATGATAGGTTTTCAAAAATCTTGAATGACCCCAAGTGGAGTTGCATGAAGTTCTTAAAGGATTTTTAATTTAAGAATATAATTCTTACATATGTATAATCTATCTTTATACCATAATGCATTACCCTTCCATGTGAATTTTTCAAATCCACCTAAACATTGCTAAATATTTTGAATCAAATCATGGGTAGCACTATCATTTTCCCATTTTTATCATGCTTCTTCTAGCCAATATACCTACAAAATGGTTATGGGACATAGAAATGCCTCAACCAATTCATCCTTTCTAGGTAGTGCATCTACCACTACATTATCCTTTCCTTTTTTGTAGACTATTTCAAAATCATATCCTAACATCTTAGTTACCCATTTATATTGTTATTAATATGAAAACCATTGTTCCAAAAAATATTTGAGACTATCATGATCAGTCTTTACCTAAAAGTGACATCCCATCAAATAAGGTCTCCATTATTTGAGTGCATGCAAAATGGCCATCATTTCTTTCTCATATCTGATTTTGTGCTGATTCTTAAATTTTAGATGATGACTTTCAAATGCAATTGGTCTTCCTTATTTCATGAGTACAACACCCATAACATACCTAGATGCATCACATTCAACCACAAAAGTCTTGGAAAAATTAGGAGTGGCCAATACTAGAGTGGTGCACATAGCCAATTTTAATTGTTCAAATGCCCTTGTAGCTATATCATTCCACTAAAAGGAGCCTTTCTTCAACAAAGAGGTGAGTGGGGTTGTAATTAAACTATAATTTTTGAAAAACTTGTGATAGTAACCAGTTATCCCCAAAAATCCCCATAGTTTCTTGAGTATCTTAGGAATTGGCTAGTCAACCATTGCTTGAGTTTTTTTAGGATCCACTTTCACTCCTTTATGAGAAACTATATGACCCAGCTATTCAACCTCACAATCCCCAAAAATACATTTTGAAGGTTTGGCATACAACTAATGTTGTTCCAAAATTGAGAGTACCTATTGCACATGTTACAAATGGTCTTCCCAATTTTTACTATAAATGAGGATATCATCAAAAAATACTATAAAAAATTTCCACAAAAATGGCCTAAAAATAGTATTCATCAAAATCTAAAAATTAGATGCTGTATTTGTTAGACCAAAAGGCATAACCAGAAACTCATAATGGCCCTCATGATTCTTGAAAGTTGTTTCAGGTATGTCTTCATTAGGGATCCATATTTGATAATACCTAGAATGTAGATCAAACTTGATAAATTAAAAGCACCATTCAATTCATCTATAAAATCATCAATGACAAGAATAAGAAACTTATCTTTGATAGTATACTTGTTGAGTTCTTTGTAGTCAGGACACATCCTCTAAGTGTTATCTTTCTTTCTCACGATGACAATTGGAGAAGAATATTCACTTTGGCTATGGTGAATGATTCCTGTAGCCAACATCTCCTATAACATATTTTAAATTTTACTTTTTTAGTCATAGGGATACCTTTATGGATTGATATTAGGTGGTGTACTACTAGTAATAAATGCAACTAGGTGGAAGTCCTTTTGGGATATCACTAAAAATACTCAAATGATCATCAATCACTTATTGTATATCAAGAGGTGGATATGGCTAAGTTGAATATAATTCTATGGAAAACAAGTGAGCTATGAATCCTTCAATAGCATTATTGAGAATCTTTGTCATTTGATGGGAGCTAACAAGTTTTTTAGATTTAGATTTTAATCCTCTTAGCTCAAATACCCTTTCTTTATAATGAAAATGAATGAATAATTCTTGGAAATTCATCTCAATAGTTCCCAGAGTGGTGAGCCACTATACTCATAGTATAATGTCATTTCCACTCATGTGAATATAAAACATAGGAAAATCCAACAAGTAGTCTCCCATGGTTAGCTTAATACTATGACATTTTCCTAAATAGTTTACAGTGCCACCATCTACAATCATAACTTGAAATTATGGAGCTAGATAAATAAAATAGTTCATACAAGAAGCCAACTTACTATTGATGAAATTTTGTGTGATCCCATAATAAATCAAGATAGTGACTTTTTTTCTTAAGGAAACCCATCACCTTAAGAGTTTGGGGAGTAAAAATACTTGAAAGTGCATGACAAGAAATAGTAGGGTGAGAGTCTTCAAATTCCTCCTTAGGAACTTCTTCATCCTCAACATTTACCTCTTCATCATCTTTATCCTCATTAGCACCCTCAATGTAAAATAGCTTCTTTTCATCACAATATGGTCTTTTCTCCATTTTCTGTTGCAACCATAACACAACCCTTTGGCTCACTTCTCTTCAATTTTTCATCATGTCAATCTAGTGGGTTGCTATAAATATGGTGTTAGAAAGGTGTGATCATGACTAGTAGTGAATGTTTTCCTTTTGATCATCTCTTTTTCTTCTTCCATGCATGCCCTAGTGATAAATTCTAATATAAATGATGGGTGAAACATTTAAACCTTAAATTCAATGTTATCTTTGAGGCCACCCAAAATAAGATCAGTCAAATTTACCTCAATGATGTCTTTAAATCACAAGGAGAGATTCTGAAATTAATGAATATAATCCTTCATAGATCTTATTTTCCATAGTTTAGCTAATTGAATAAAATAATATTTAGTGACATTATTTTAATAATTAGTTAACAACTCACCCGTGAAAATAGACTATGTAATAGGAGCACCATTCTTTTTCTTTTGAGCACACAACCAGTGATACCAAATGAACTACTCAAGTTCTAGATATAGAGATGCCACTATCACCTTCTGAGAACTAGGATTTTGATGCATCTCAAATAAATTTTCAATTTGGGTAATTCAAGTGAGAGGATCATTACCATCAAACTTATTCATGTCCACCTTTGGAAACATTGGTTTCAAACTAGTATGAGAGTTGTTGGTGTTGAGAGGAGGATTTCAATGCTAAAGTGGAGGGTTCTTAGGCTAAAACTAAGATGCAAGGGAAATCAATTTCATATTGATATGATGCAATTTAGTGTAAACCTAATTAATCTCTGTATGCATCACTAAAACATCAACTTGAAGTACCATAAAATTATCATGCCTTACAAAGTTCTTGATGTCAGCCTGAAGCTGAGAAATGACTAGATCTAAAGTTCTAGATTCCATGTCTTCGATAAAAGGAGCCTTAGGAGTTTCTAGTGCCCCTTTTCTTCCCTGAGTTGAAAGACCTACCATAAACAAACCCTATGATGTTTTTTACCTCAAAATAATTGTACTAGGAGATGATACCATTATGATCACCTTGATAAAATGAATCTAATGACTACCTTTGTGTACTAGGGTAATAATTTTAGTACCAAAAAGTATTGGGTTTCAATTCTCACATCTAGAGGGAATGAGACCTAGGGGGATGAATCTTGTTCTAAAAGAGTTTCTTGGGTCTATAAGGGTTAAGTTTGGAAGGTTGTGGATGATTGGGAATTAGTGAAAGAAAAGCCTAAAAGGGTTGTGAATGTAAGTAGGATGACCTATGGATTAGGTGTCTTTATCCATACTCAAGTAACCAAATTTCAAATTTTATATGACTACATTTCCCCCCCACCCCCCCCTTTATTTGAGTGATATAGAAAAGCAAAATACTAAGGTAAAGGAAAAAATATAAATCATACCTAAACATACATACAAAGATGAAGCCCATGAAGCTTGTATGATGGTGAGTTATGTTGGATAGTTCATAGCGAGCACGTTGTGCAAGTGTGAATCTATGAAATGAAACAAAGAGTAGATTAGTTCTTATTATATGTGATATAAAAAAAAGAACATGCAAAATATAAGTAAAAGAAAAAGGAAGAGAAAGGAATGAATACACCTCACTAGGTAGATGAACCAATATAAAACATATTGTGATCTTGAGTAAGGCTAATTAATTTTGGATTGTGATGGATGATATTGTAGCAAAATTCATATAAAAAATAGAGCTAAGTGCTCAAATCCTTGAAAAGTGTCTCAAGAATACAAAGGATGGCCCTTTGGCTCCATCATATCCTATTGAGTGAATCTACATGATCATGCATGTGATACTTGATGTCTATATTGTGTTTTCAATACCTTTGAATAGATGGCTCAAGAATATAAAGGATAGTTAGACCTTTGGATCCATAATTGCCATATGAAATGAAGTTATGAAGTGATACCACTATATAATAGATGTCATATGAGATGGCTCATGGATCCCATTGATGTTTTTAAAACTTGACAATGTAGCATGGGCAGTTGAATGTATGCTAGAAACTATGCCACTCTTGGCCATTATAAAATATGGAGCTTAGGCTTGTATGAAATCCACTCTAAAAATAATTCACTATGCTTATGTGAAAGCCAACTCAAGAACTCATATAGTTAGGAAGTTAAACTTGTATGAAAGTTTAACTTTAAAAAATATGCCAACCACATATAGATTGAGTAAGACACATAACTACTAAGAATGCTTGGGTAATAAACTAAACTTGGAAATAAAAGAATACCAATGTGCCATGCACATTGTTGCCAATCACTAGTGTCTAGAACATGGATTCTAATCTAGAAGTTATGTCAAATGACTAATCTAAAATTGGAAGTGAGAGCCATTATGGTGTGAAAATTATACTGAAACTACTAATTTTGATTTATCTAGATATGAAAAAACTATAGCTAAGCTAAAATTTTTACATGTTATTGGAAAACATAGGTGTTTTTATGCCTAGATAGGATTACCAAAATGAGGACACCCTTGTGTTTGGAATTACTATCCATTTTTTTATGATTTTATCCTATGCTGAAATTGGTTATTGATATGGAATTGTCACTATATTTTTGTTTTATTCTTATTGGTTTGACCTTTGGATTATGAAATGGGTGATTTGAATGTTGATATTTTAACTGCTAGAAGCTTTGATTTCAATGAAAAAACCCCTATTTTTTGTCCCCTCTTTTAAGGGTAGGAATGATTGAACCTATAATCATGGCTCTCAGAAGAAAAAATTCCTACAAGTGTGTTATGTTGTATAGATACATGAAATAGCAATGATATTTGTCAAGATATCTCTAGATATAGAAATGTTTGTATTGAGATATTTTTATATCAACATGTTTATTCCTATATAGATATAACAATGTAAAATCATGTGTAATGTACTAAACAAAAACTAGAAATTTTAGATGTTAGTTGTTAGTTGGAAGGTTATGGCATGATGTCCATCATGACATCTAAGAAAGCAAGGTAAATACATGATATGGATCATGCCACTAAAAACATTGAGAAGTGAACAATAAAATAAGCATACAAGTCAAAAATCAAGAAACATACAAGGTTGGCCAAGGGGCCACACAAATAAGGAACATGAACACATGTTACTCAAACTAGAAAGTAAGCATACAATGCATGCTCAATTGCCACATACATATACAATTTCAAATAATAAAATATTGTCACAAAGGCCATAGTAATATAGAAGAGTACAAGAAAGGGACATTGGAAAATGTCTACATACAGTGCATGCTCAATTGCCACATACATATACAATTTCAAATAATAAAATATTGTCACAAAGGCCATAGTAATATAGAAGAGTACAAGAAAGGGACATTGGAAAATGTCTAAAGGTACACACAAATGAATAGAAGCAAAGGACATTGGCAAATGTCCTAAGGTACACATAAAAAATAAAACTAGAACTAGAAATCCAATCACATCTAGATATGCAACAAAAGAAATGAAAGCATGTAAACATTGGAAAGGTTCAACCACATCTAACTAATTAAAGAAAGAGTGAAAGTATGAAAGTCACGTTTAGTACAAGACTAGGTATATGCTAGGAATTACACAAGTGCAAACTACTAGTGAGTATTGATGTGGTAATCTATGTAATCTAGTAATTAATATATGTCAACATGATAACTAGAGTGTGTGGTGTAATAATGAAATAACCTAGATGGTGTATTCATTTAGAATATGCCCTCAGTGAGAATGTGTATCAATGTGCATTTTGAATGTATAAGTAGTATGCCCACTCAATAGGTAGAATGAAGCAATCAAGGAACTAGAAGTCACTACACACACTCAAAGAAGATCAAGTGAAGCATGGTAATGTAGATAATAGATAAATAATATCTTAGAAAAAAAATTTAACTATAACATAGTATTAAAAATTTAAAACATGGATGATACATACAATCTAAATGTTTTTGGTGTTTTTGATTTATTTAAATGTTTTTGTATTTTGATATAAGATATGTTCAATTAAGAAAAAGAGATTATGTACAAGTAGGTTGGGATAAGATGATACTAAGTGATGAGTCTCATGTGAGACTACCTATCATGGTGTCCTGTATCAAGGAGTGGAATCATACATGAATGTGAAGAATGATGAAAATATTAAGACTATGGCTCTAAAAGCTATATATGTTATAAATGCTCTAAAATATCTAAATTAGAAACTGATTGTGGGGTCCTACTATAATTTTGAGAAGTAGATGTAACTTTATGGCTCTTAGGGACCCATTTATAATTAGGATAAACTCTTTGAACATGTGCTCTATGTGTAGATGTATGAGATCTCAATGAAACTGCTCTGGGTGTGAATACTATAGCTATAAGATGTATAAAATCTCAAAGTTGTAGAGGTCTATGAACCCTTTGTATTGGAGATGGATGTGAAAATTATGTCTAAATCTATATTGAAGGAAGAACTATAAATAGTAGGGAAATTAAAACTAGTGGAGAAGATGGAACTAATGAAGGAGCTAGAACTAGTGATTACAAAGCAGATGGCTATGAAGCAGGTAGTGGTAACTCATATAGAACTCCACTAAATATAATAAAACAATTAGTGTAAATTAATTTTATTCATATATGAACTATAGATGGTACTTCTCAAATTTTTTGAATCTATGGGCAACCAAGTAACATATCAAAAGCTCCTACATTAGTAATTAGAGTGAAATGTGTTGTCACATGTGTTGGACCAGTATATAAAGGAAGTAAAATCTCACCCATTAAACTCTATATGTTCCCACTAAATTTATTTATAACTTTATCTATTGGAGTGATATCCTAATCTAAATAGCCCAAATGTTGTAATAATGTAATAGTTCACATGTTAAAATTTAAACCATTATCAATGAGAACACTGTGAATGGGATGATTATGAATATGTGCTCTAATAAAGAGTACATTATAATCTAAATTATCCTCCACAATATCTTGATTTGAGAAGGATATTAAAGTTATACCTATAACTCTAGACTCATACATACCAATCATACCACTTAAATAATGTGACTTAACTAAAAGTGCTTGATATGTAATTGGTGGAGGATGTGTATGGTATGTGTGGTGAACACCTAATGTGTCTCCTTTTTATTGCTTAGAATGTTGTGCGAATGGATATAAGAATATTTTAAAAGATTTATACTATGTTGGCTTAGCCTATGGAGGCTCAACTAAACTGCCAAGATCAATTAGGTTATCATCTATCAAGTCTTGTATCTTATGTCTCAAATAGATGAATTTATTTGTGGTGTGCCTTGGTGCCTTGTGAAAATCAAAAAATGCCTGTTGATCATATCCTTATTGAAGAGGTTTTAATGGGTCAACTTCCTAAATAGGAGGGAGAGTAATTATGCTAAATTCCAATAACTACAATAAAACTATGGCTAGAGAAATGGGTAGATTGGTAAATTCACACTTAGGAGGTGTTGATAAAACCACAAATGAAGGGGAATGTGAGGTCTCATTGACTATTGGTTGATTTTGATTTTTTTTATCATTAACTTTGACCTTTTATGGGACTTTATTATTAATATCTTTTTTGTGTCTATAATGCTTGTATACTTGAGTTTTCCCATTGAAATGAGTTTCACTTCTCTATTTTTTAATGTATGAAACAATTCAATGAAGGAAGAGAATCTTTTAAACATAATAGATTCATGCAATGCTGGTAGAAGGCTCTATTTTAAGAGATACTTTAACTACTGATCTACCATGGGACTAGTCATCTTAGTCAAGATGGTCTTATATTGAAGCACATAGTCTGTGAGATGCTCATTTGATTTTTGTTTCTATTGTGTAATTTGTGCATAAGAAACATTATCACCAATTTTGATACAAAAATGTGATAGGAACATGTTAGCTAAAGGATTGAATGAATTAACTAATTGATTTGGTAGACTATAAAGCCATTGTAAATCATAATCCTTTAAACTTCATGGAAATAACTTGGTAAGTAGCCAGTCATTTGGTACATAATCCAAAGCATGCTACATGAAAATATCTCAAATGTGTCTCTAGATCACCCTTGCCATCATAAAGAGTAAGCTTAGGTTGAACAAAACCTTGTGGTAAGGGTATAGAAGTAATGTGATGTAGTAATGGTGTATGCAGAAGAAGAAAATAATCCAAATCCTATGTAGGTCTAGTGGTACTTTTCTCAAGATGTAGCACCTTGGATTGAAGAGATCTTATCTCTTACACAAGGGCTTCCACATCAGGAGAGAGGGATGTAATAGCTATAATTGGTGGCTTAGAGGTAATTTGAGCTATTATATGGTGTTTTTGAGACATAGTTTCCCCCATAGTGTCATTTACAACTAGTGGATCTATGGTTTGAGAATATTGAACATTGTTCACTTTTTGTTGTTCCTCTTGTATAATTCTAAGCATGTCATCTTGCATATTCAAATGTTTTGTTAATAGTTCTTAAATTTCTCTTTGATCAGTTTCATCAAAACTAGTATATTGGGCCATTGTGAAAGTAGAAAAACAATTTATAATGTGTTTTAGTGTTTTGAAATAAGGTTTAATAGGCAATGTGCTAGAAAAGGAATGTATTGAATATAAGAAATGAAAAGTCTTAAAAATAGTTTATTATAATTTGTGAAAAAAAGAAACGGATCTACCAAACATGTAAGGTGATATCTCAAGAAGAAAGTAGGTGCTAGTATATGTAACTAGGGATTTTTCAAAATACTATGAATTTTTGAAATTGAAATTTAATTTCTAAGCTAAGTATGCAAAATAAAATTCAGAAATTTATGTGAAAATTATTGATTTAACGGGTCCTAGTAAATGAAATTAGGGATTTAAAAAAAATTATTTTTTCAAAATACTATGAATTTTTTAAATTAAAAATGATTTTCTAATTTTAATATGCAACTAAAAATTCATAAAATACTGGGACCTAGTGTATGCAACTAGGGTGTTTGAATGATTTTTTAAAAATTAGTATGGTAATTTTAAAATTTTGATATAAATTTACATAAAATTTTTAGAATTTTTATTTAAAAATTTAGGAAAAAACAAAAACTATCTGTAAAATTAGTAGAATATTTTTCCTAGTGTTTGGAATGTGTTTGTATGGAAAAAGGACCTAATATGTGCAAACTAGGGTTCTAACAAAATATATGATAATTTTTTTAATGAATTTATAGACTTATGATTTTTAAATATATAAAAAATAAGAAAATTATATCAAAACTAGAAATAATTTAACCTAGGGTTTTTATGGTTTTTGTGCAAAAATTCAAAATAAGTCAGGTTCACCAAATGTTTTATTATTTTTTTAAATAATGGAGTTTTATTCCTAATTAAATAAATAGGTTTGAGTAGGGTAAATAAATAAATAATGTGAAATAATTAAGCCACCAATTTATGTAAATATATTGTATTTTTACCTTTTCTAAAAATAACACTAATAGAGAGAAAATCAAACTTAGCTAGAAACTAACTGAGATGGATGTTGTAGGGTCTAGAAATTTCTATGCAAGTTTGGGAGACTATTACAAATAGGATCCTAGAGTTTTTTTATAGATTGGATAGGAGTTTCAAAAGTAGGGCACCCTATTTTTCAATGTTATAGTCCTTTTCCAGTGCTATTATATAGGTGATCTGAGTTTTTTGGGTTCTGCTCAATAGATCTATGTTACCCTATCAATGAAATATCAAAGCCCAAAAGTTTGTGAAGATTTTTGTGCATCTACTTCAATATTCAAATCCCTAGGAGATATTTATGCTTATTGAATAGTAACTTGGAAAAGAGATAAAAGGGGTTAGTATGTAAAGGATACGATGGACACACTTCACACCTTGTGTGTGGGCACATTACCTAGATACCAATACTCTGAGGAGGGATCAATTTAATGTAGTTCATCCATTGAAGTGCATGGTGAAATTGTGTATGAAAATTTAACTAGATGTAAAATTGTATTTATTTTTTATGGATAGGGGCTGGTGTAATGGTTTGAGTAAGCTTTAAATAATATTGGAAGGTTGTATGTAGAGAATAGGGAAAAATTCTTGAATGTACTTGCTTGTATTCTTGATTATCTCCCTTCTAAATGGATTTTTAATGTCCTTTTATAAGGTATTTAATGATAATGGTTTAAATTAATTCATCTTAGGTTGACATGAATTAGGATAAGGATTCAGGAAAATATGATCATTAGGACCAAAATCATACTTGGACAATAGCACTAGAAACATTACACCCTAAGTTTCAATGCTCCTCTCCAAATTGGGAACTATTGTATATATATAATGAGACATATGTTATGGATTTGGGCTTGAAATATCTACTTGGGTCTATAATGGTTAGGTTTGGAAGGATGTGGATGACTAGCAACGAGTGAAAGATATGCCTAAAAGGGTTGTGCAGGCCAATAGGAGGACCTATGGATTAGATGTATTTATCCATAATAAATTAACAATTTTTTTAATTTTATATTAATTTAAAATGATAAATATTAACAAAACCATATCATATTCACATGAAACCATTATAGAGAGAAATATTCTATAATTGGTGAAATCTGACTGAAACCTCACTATTAACATCTTCCTATAATTTGAGATATTTGATCCATAAAATCATGAAATAAAACATGCAAAACATTATATAATGTATTCAATATCCTCTATAATCAAATTCATTAACTTATATGTATAGACTAGCTCAAACAAGATCAAAACATGTAGGGTGTGGAATATAATAAGAAAAAATGAACAGTCAATTTGTTAAAAATGGTCCATAAATTATAGGAACCCAATCCTTTAAATCAAAACATGAATTCTAATATTAAAAACTTTAGTATACACTACAAATATAATTTGACCTAGAAGTCTAGCTATTGGCTGTACCAAGAAGAAACATGTTGACTAGTTTTACATGTCTAGAAGGGAAATAAAGGATCACAATGGTTTTTGACCATTTTCAAGACTTCAAAGGAAAATAAAATGTTAGGATGAATCCAAGTAATTTTAATATCCACTTAATAATCTTTCCATACACTCCACTTCCCTTTAAAGGATGTACAACTGTAAAAAACTGCCCAAACTACCACCTTTCTTTTTGTTTCATACCTCAAAGTTTCATTTAGGGATTAATTTTATTGACATATACCTGATATATATATATATATATATATATATATATATATATATATATATATATATATATATGCTGATAAAGACTTTGTAACACTTTACATTCTTAGAAAACCATACCACCTTCATAAATGACCCTAATATGACCCCTAAGGAACTCATAATTATATGAGGACATAAAATTAACTATAAAACACCATATAACATTATAATAGACCCGTATATCATGTTTCTGACTATAAGGGGTAGACCCATTTTGACTTGTGGTTTAAATATTAACATTCTTGGAAAATTTTAAGGGTGGTATGGTTTTTATGCCCAAGACCAATGACCTTTTCTTATCCATTAGGATATTAAGTCACCTATTCATATATATGACACTAAAATTTTATTTTAAATAGATCATAGATAAATAAAACCAATAAAAAATAACACACAAGACAATAAACTAAGTAAACACACACTTATGATTCATGAAAACTTATGGAAAACACACACAAAAACCAAAATCACTAACTCAAAAAAAAAATAACCTAAAATAATCACTTCTTCTTAGATAAAATTGGAATTTTTAAACTTATCTTTCTTTATTAGATGAAGGAATTAATGAGACATGTTTCATTTTGATCCCTAGTATTGGTTCCTCCATCTCTTCATGGTGTTTGCCAACTTCATTAGAATTATATTCAAGGAAATCAAAGGAAATCCAACTAGGTTTATTGTGGAAATGAACTCCTCTTATATACAAACAACCTAAAATTTCTCATAGGACTCCCCAACTATAACCTCAAATGGTGGTTCAATGAGACATACCTTTTTAGTTTTCATGGTGCTCTCAATAAGGTTTGGTTTCCTCTTAGCTACAAGTTCTTCAAGCTCATCAAGGAGCTCTACATATTCAACCCAATCTTGATAATTATCCTCCATGGAAAAATCTCTATCCACATTCTCAATTACTTTACCCTCAGCTTGGCAAAGATCTTCAAAAATAGTCATTTGCAACTACCAATAATCTTTACTCTCCTTGTCATCTTGAACCATAGCCTCTTAAACCTTCTCCTCTTAATGTATAAGTTCATCAAGATGATCTTCTTTGTGCTCTAATGCATATGAGGGTGATTCAATGTCAAGATGTGATATGGAATATTATTCAATTACTATATCTCCTACCTTAGTCTCATGAGGTTATTCTAAGACTGCAACCTCTCAAGGAATGATTTGAAGTTTCTCTACATTTTTAATAGCACACTCAATCTCATGTTTGAGATGATGATCAACAACTTCATGATTTGGTGTATAATCCTTAGGATAAAATTTAACTCATCAATTTTTTCAAATTATTGATTTATGACATGAAATTTATTTATTAATTCATCCTTCTCATGACCAACATGTTTAATAGATTATTCATCTTGGACATTAAGTATGGTGTCCTTATCTAGCACTTCTTCCTTTATGTCTTGGCCACAATCCTCATAAACATCTACAAAATAATATTCAATATTTTTATCTTCATTTAAGAAGGTATAATTGACCTTGGATTAAGTAATGGGAGTCCCTATGGTGATTTCCTATTTGTAGTCATTCATGACATCTTCTTGATTAGCTATGACTCGAACTCTTTCCTCTTTATTTGATTCCCTCAAATAGGATCTTTTTCAAGAAAGTGTGAGATGGAATGTTTATGAATAGGATTATGATTTAGAGGTTAGGAATTAGTTTTAGAAGGCTTATGGATTGGAGATAGAGTGTGAGATTTAGTGGAAGGCTTGTGTATGGATTTAAGAAAGAGGACTTCACTAGTAAGCTCATGGGGAAGTGATAGTTTGGGTTGGTTATAAAGAAAAACACATACATCAACAAAAGTTACAACTTTATAATATCCCCCTCGAGGCTCTTTGAAAAAAACATATCCATTTTTTAACTCTTTATCTTCCCATATCCTTAGCCTATCTATGTATCATTGAAGACACTTCTTTACCAAGTCTATCTATTCTATGATACCCCATTTATTTCCTTCTTTCCCTTCAACTATCTCTAAAACATGTATAAAAATTTGGGTAATACCTCTTAACCATTCCATGAGATGATTAGGAAGCACATCAAACTTATTATCCCATATCCCCATGTTATCTTCATTATTTGTCAGCTTTGGTAAGAGTGCTAACAATTATTTGACATGAGGTGAGGATGATGGAGGAGAAAGTGGAGGGTAATGATGGGGATTTAGGTCAGCTATATGTTTTTGGATTTTATTTTATAATAATTCATACCTTAACTTGTAGTATCTTTGTGTAAAATTAATAATATTATATGATTCTTCATAACAAGACTCATAGGAATCCTCTTGAGATTGATAAACATTATGGTATGATTGTAAATGATCATATTAGGATTGACAAGAAGGAATTCCTTGATAAGTTTATTGATAGACTTATTCAAAGGGATATCAAAAAACATGATTTACATATGGAGAGGTAAATGGAGGACCATAGGGCTGCCATAGATTATAGGCTTTATATCCATTGTGATAGGACTATTGAGGGGTATAATATGGTTTATAACAAGGCTGAAACAGAGGTTTATAGTAAGGATTGTCACCATAACTACTGATGTCAACCTCATAGGTCAAATGAGATGTAAAAACTAATTAAAAAAAAAAGATAATTGGGATGCTTATAACTTTAATATTTCATTCAGAGTCACCATTTATGATATCTTGCTTGCTTCCAAAATCTAATTATAAGAAAGACACACCAACAATATTTCCACTCTCTTGGACCTTGGTCCCACTAGACATGCCAAACTTGTTTTCACCAAATATTTACCCATATATAAGGGTGTTTAAGCTTCATTAAATTTTTTGAAACATCGGAATAATTCTATGTATTTGGGTGTACCTATAGTAGAAGTAAATCTCTAGGTTTAAGGGCTAGCTCCTTGAATATGACTTGAAGTGCTTATCACCTAAACTAGTTGATTATTTATAGGAAAAGGGATATAAGTTTTCATGAAATGAAACTAATTTAAGGGGGTGATACACTAGAATTATTTCCTCAATACTATCATACTTATTTCACTAAGAGACAAGGCCTACAACACTAGTTTAAATGTTTTAGAATGATCTAACATTAGTGTTTCAATATGAAGGTGATGTGCATGAAGAATATCCAAATTAAGTGAAAAAATAGATTATTTTTAGATACTAAGGTCTTATTTTACAATTAATAATAGATTAATTAACTTAAAAAAACTTCATACGACCTACTAGAATGAGTCACTTACATCAAACATGGAAGGATTGAGAGAAAACAAGGTTAGATAGATATCTCTTTACTATTCACTATACATATCTTCACAGACTTTGACAAGATGAGATATGAAACCAAAAAAAATTTAATTTATTGTTATATGGTAAAATACAAATTTGAAACCAATAGTTCTTAACCATACATGGTGTGGTATTAGTCTACAAGAGCCAAAATGGCTACTACTTACAGAATGTGAGAGAGAGGAGAAGAGAATGAAGTCCAAGAGTTACTAGGACATTTGTAATTATAATAAAAGGAGTTAAACATGTATGAGATAGGGATATATAATATAAAATATAAGGTCTACTTGGAAAAATGTCCCTCAAAACATGAAACTCTTAAAATGTGGCATAACATTCTTCATTACTTGTTTAGAAAACTACCTTCATCATTTTACCTTCTTGGAATGTCCAAAACTTACTAGGGATAGATTTTATTATTTATCTAAGAGAGAAGGATTATATACATGCTCAAACATGAATTATATTCATCCCTAATTATCAAGATTCTTATGCACATGTGTTATCAATGCCTATAGTCTAAATAACTCCTCTTTCACTCACCTTGCACAATTAGCAGCAAAGTTACCTTATGTTTTCTAATATGATCCATATAAAGGAGTGAATGAAAAATTTTATGACCCCTCATGGCCTTATATTCCTTAGGTAGACCTTAAAAGTCCTCTCATATGAAGTTTTCATCCTCTCACTAGCTTGTGCACTATGCCAATTTTAACTGGCTAAGGTGAAGGCACTCATAGATGATCTTCTAAACTTATATGAGGAAATAAATACAAATTTTTAGTTATATCAAGTCTAAATCTATCTACCAAATTGGATTTAACCATTTAAACCCATTTTTTACCTACACAACACCAAAAAATGTCAAATAGATCCATTTCCCACCCTATCTATACATGTAAGATACAATTCAATTTGATGGGGAAGAGATATGGAGAGTACTCTATTAACTCAAATAATTTCCAAATCCATTAAATTCCATTTTGATGCATCTACTACTTCATCTTTCCAATTAGGTCATTGACAAGGGTTTGAGAGGGTTTAGAGTGATTTTGACCTCTAATGATTGTTCATAAAGGTCTAACTTTGTATTTTCAAAAAAAATAAAAAAAAATGTTAAAATTATCCTTCATCATCCTCTAACTCCTAATTCTCCAATGTAAATTGTCCAAATTTGTATAAGCTTCCAAATTTGCCTACTCAAATTCCTCTCTACATTTTGTGTAGGACTAATGTGGTTTGATACAATAAATGGATTTCTTGTGGTCCCTTTTTCACTCCAAGAGTTAAAAAATACTATAAAATTCCCTAATAATATGATATAACTAATTTAAATTATCCCTTTATGATAGAAGTGAAAGTATACCCCCAAATGGATAATAAGCCTAGTCTAGACCAAGTAGATCTACCTACATGCTTGTGAACTTGGGATATAATTTTTGGTTATAAAACTATATTTATTTTTATTAATTTTGTTTCATTTCTATCACAACCTTACAAATATTATTTCAAGGTTCATCAAGCTTTGAACTCACCATCATAACATTTTCCCTCTAAACCTATAGATTTGCATCTTTGGGGAGTACCCTCTATCTAATACAAAAAAAAAGGGTACCTCCCATATTATCTCATGTGAAATGGTGATATAGGGTTTCATATCAGGTATTTTAGATTATATGTGAAAATTTTCAAGGTTTTATCATATCATTAGTCCCTCTAAATGCTTAAAAACCCAAGAAAAAATGTTAAAACATTCATTGTGCATGTATTTCTAATTATAGACTATAGGTTGTCATGTTAGAAACTTATTACATACATATTTAAATGTTTTTAGAGTGTAATATGATGGTAAATCTCATTTTATATGTGTTCACCATGCTAAGAAACATTTTTCCAACCTTTCATTTCTTACTCTCACCTTGACTAGTCAAGCCTATAGGTTGACTGGTTATGTTTTTTTCTTGAAAGAGGTTCCTGTAGGTGGTATTTCATGTTTTGTGCCTTATATCACTATATAAATACCTCATTTATGTCCCCAAAGTAATTTTTAAACTCATATAGACTATTCTAATCATGCCCATGCTATAGCTTTTTCCAAAACACCATGTTATATCTCACTGTCAACTACAGTCAGCTATAGTTGACTATCTTAGAATTAAATGGGGTCCTTTAAGTGGATATTAGCCTTGGAGAATGTTATTAATACCTTTATGTCTTTTTAATAATTTTATATCAACCAAAATTAACAACTACTTTAGTATGAATTTTCACATCTCCTAAAACTCACTTCATGATTTGGTGACTCACCTACAGTTAGGCTATAGGTGAATTTTTTGAGGAAGGATGCACCTGCAGGTGATGATAGAGGTCAACATATTTAAAATAAACCCTTATTCATGATTATTGAATCATAAGTGGTCTTATAAAATCAAAAATATCTCCTATCATGAATATATTCCTTTATACTACAACTTTGAATGTGAAGATCACTTAAGAGTTTAAATCCTATAGAAGACACTGAAACACTATAGTGAACAAATATCAATATTAGAGTCCTTTAAACACTATTTTAATATAGTTAAAGACCCTATTTGTTTTAAAATTTTATACCCATATGTGGAGGCTACAACATGGGTGAATTAAAAATCATCAAGGAATCATTCAACATTGTTATATGGTATCCACAAAAGTGCTTGGGCTTTTATTTTGGTGTTTTAGGGAAACTTGTCCCTGAATTCAAATTCTCTACTATTAAAGTGTCTTCTCACTTTTATTTCAAAATTAATTCATAAAAAATGAATATAATATCTTTAAAAAAATCCAAAAACCTCAAAGAGGTTTCAAATCATGTCAATACTCTTGTATAACTCCTTCATGCCTATATGTAAACCATTTATAGGTGGTCATTTGCAAGTTGTAGGATAGTGACTATTAGTATAGGTAGTAATCATAATATATGATATTAAAATGAGGTTTATACCTTATAAAGGTCTCCAAATTCATCCTTCCCACATTGAATTATTTTAGACAAGTTTTAATAACCTTAATTCAATGGTTTTAGCCTCTTGTAGGTATGCCGTGATGTTGTAGATAAGGCATTGAATGCAATGTTTAAGTAATGTGCATAGAATATGACATAATGGTTTATTATTGGACTCTATAAATATTATTAAATGAATATTTCCAACCTTTTATGACTTAAAATAGATTCATCACTTTCATTCCATCCTATTTAACTCTCTCTATTGCACCTGTATACATGCATGAATGGTGTATGACTATATGGAGGATGAGATTGACTATCACAGTCCATCCTTTCTTAATTTAAGGTAATTTGATTGGTTTTTTATCATTATAATAAGTTTCATAAGATATTTTAATACTTCATTAACTTTTATGTATGTTTTCACACTTTAACACACCATGACTATAGATTACAACTTATAGAAAGTTGATTGTGTGACATATATGACTGTGTGTTTGATCAATGAATGAACTTGTAAGACCAAGCATGGAAACAAGGTGATTTATAATAAATTATAAAAATTAATCACACCATATCACATTAAAATGAAAGCATTTTAGATAAATAAACCTTCTACAAGTGTTGAAATCTGATAGTAACCTCATTAGAAACATCTTCCTATAATTTGAATTATTTGATCCATAAAATCACTTCCAATCATGAAACCAAACATTATAAACATTAGATAAGGGATAAAAAATCCTATATGATCAAATTAACCATATTATATGTAATTACTAGCTCAAGAAAGAGTAAAACCTATGGGGTGTGGGAAATAACAAGCAAAAATGAACAGTCAACTTATTAAGGATGGTTCATAAAGTATAGTAACCCAATCCTTGAAATACAAACATTAATGTGAATATAACTAAGTTTAGTATCTACCACCAAGATAATTTGAGCTAAAAATTTTCCTATTGGCCATACCAAGAAGAAACTTATTGACTAGGTTTGCATGTCTAGAAGGGTGATGAAGGAGTAAAATATTTTTTTCACAATTTTAAATACTTATAAATCATATCCAACGTTATTATTAATCTAGGGAAGTTAAATATCAATTTAATAAATTTTAAACATGTTCCACCTTCCTTTAGAAGCCGTACAACTTTAAAAAATGACCCAAACTACCACCCTTCTTCTTATTTCAATAGAGTACCTAAAAGTTTCAATTAGGGACTGAAATTCACGACATGTATTTCTTAAAAAACCATACCACCATCATAAATTACCATAATATTACCCCTAAGTAACTCAAAATGACATAAGGACTAAATTGGACTATGACCAAGGCTAATATAACATTAAATGACATCAAATGAACTATAACACATCCTATAACATTATAATAGACCCCTATTTAAATTTTTGGACTATAGGTAGTTGACCCATTTTGACTTGTGGTCAAAATAGTCAACAACTAAAACAACCTTTTTTTGGTGAAGTTCTTCTTGGAATTTATTTAGATGAACAAATTAAGGATAATGGATGATATATGTGATAAATTTATCTGAATGAGACATGTAATTTTTGAGTAATATCCAATATGTGATATATTTTATAACCATATTAATTATAGTGTACAATAACACTTATACCTCAACCAAATTTTGGATGTCCTCATCTTGCATCATTGGGATCATAGCTTACACATTACATTCTTTGAGTTGAATGTCTTGGGGTAGATATTCCATATTTTTATATGCCTCCTCATTTGCATATAGGTAATTATATTGTTCATAATTTATTTTTTCCATGTTTTTATCTTTATCATGACAATATCTCTAGGTTTAATTGATTGCTTGAGTGTGACATCCAATGCATCTAAAGTAGCATAATGGTTTTTTATGGTAGCTTTAGATTTATCAACCTTTGTTAAATTTGGTTTTGACTTTATATTATTAGTTAATTTTTGTTTTCATTTGATCATTTTATAAGATATGTTGTGATATTGGTGCATAAAAACATAAGTAATTGTTCATATTCCTCAAGGATATCAAAAAAGGATGTTGTCTTAGCCTTGAGATTATGACCTTGTGTGAAAATTTTATGCAAATTTTGTGTAGCAAGCAAACCTTTTATGGGTTGAGAGAGAAGTTTTTGATTAATTATCTTATAACATGAATTGGTCACCTATAACTTTAGTTACCAAGGCATGACATGTATCATAAATAAACTCATGATCTTTGGTGAGGTAGAGGTTGATATTTGCATTCTCCTCCTTGACTTGTAGACCCTCTTGCTCCAAGATAAACACCTTCTATGTGATGGATTCTTGAAATGTAGATGCTCCCTCAATTTTCTTAGATAAAGGTAGATAAAAAACATTAATTCATGCTTCTTACACCATTGTGTCTAAGGATAAAGTAAAAGTCATAGTAATCACAAGCATTTTCT